>SKCR01035484.1:0-155814 GCA_019454045.1 Zanthoxylum bungeanum
GGATGATATTCAAGCATGATTAGGCTGTTAGCATGTTATTTGGTTAATATGTTCATGAGATAGTATTCAAGCATGATTAGGTTGTTCTTAGTCATATGATTGAGAAATGTTCATGAGATTGCCATGAGATGTTGCATGTTGTGATGAACTTGTTGATGTATGCATGTGAATTTAGAAGCATGATACTCTTAGAAATAAGTGTTACTTAAACTTGATTAAATTATTACATAAATCCTTTCATTACAAGTGACATAAGTAATGGACCATTTCGAACCCAACGGTTTAAGGTCTTCCCTTGCGAGGGTGAGTGCGGCCTTAAATCTTATTTTTTCCCGGTTCACACCGGGTGGCGACTCCATCATTCTCCGGTTTAGTCCCCCGTGGCTACTCCGTACTCCCGACCGGGCCACGAGCCCGGGACAGCATGCGTCGCCCAGATCCTGTGTCCCCACAATGGGTTTCTAATCTCACCTCATGTAGATATTGATCTTATTGAGGATAATAAGCAGGCTACGTATGAGGAAGCGATATAAGATATCGACTTTGCTTTATAGCAAGATGCCATGAAGTCTGAAATGGATTCCATGTATACCAACCAAGTTTGGACACTGGTTGATGCACCAGAAGGCGTTAAGCCAATTGGTTGTAAATAGGTCTTCAAAAGGAAGACAGACATGGATGGCAACATATAAACGTACAAAGATAGGCTTGTAGCGAAAGGGTATCGTCAACGACATGGTGTCGATTACGATGAAACCTTTTCACATGTTGCCTTGATTAAATCCATTCAGATAATGCTTGCTATTGCTGCATATTTCGATTATGAAATATGGCAGATGGACGTCAAAACCGCTTTACTTAACGGAAACCTTTTGGAGGATGTTTATATGCAACAGCCTGGTGGTTTTATCGTACCAAAATATGCAAACAAGGTTTACAAGTTAAATCAATCCATTTATGGATGGAAGCAAGCATCGCGTTCTTGGAACCAACGTTTTGATAAGATCATAAAAGAATATGATTTCATTCAAAATGAAGATGATTCTTGTGTATATAAGAAGGTTAGTGGGAGTGCACTGAAATTCATCGTCCTTTACGTTGATGATGTATTGCTTATTGGCAATGACATTCCCATGCTACAATCGGTGAAAGCTTGGCTTTCATTAGAATTCTCCATGAATGATCTGGGATAAGCAGCCTTAATTCTGGGAATAAGGATCTACCGGGATATATCTAGAAAGCTGTTTGGACTCTCTCAGAGCTCGTACATTGACAAAGTATTGAAGAGATTCAACATGGATCAGTCTAAGAGGGGACTGCTTCCAGTGTCACATTGTGTCTCTCTATCGAAGGACTTGTGTCCTAAAACTCAAGATGAGAGAGATAACATGAGTCAGATCCTGTTTGCATCTACATTCGGATCGATCATGTATGCCATGATATGTACACGACCTGATGTCTCATATGCTTTGAGCATGTGTAGTCGCTATCAGGCCGATCCAGGTGATGGTCACTGGATTGCTGTTAAGAACATCCTTAAGTATCTTAGATGAACTAAGGATGCCTTCTTAGTCTATGAAGATGGAGAACCAACGGAGCAGTGAGCTGGAAATCTTCCAAGCAAGAGACTGTTGCTGATTCAACAACAGAAGTGGAATATATCGATGCAGCTGAGGCAGCAAAAGAAGCAGTTTGGATCCATAAATTCCTAATTGGATTAGGAGTAGTTTCGTTAGTAGTTGAGCCCGTTCCTTTGTATTGTGACAATAACGGGGCTATAACGCAGGCTAAGGAACTGCGATCTCATCAACGATCCAAGCATGTACTTCGACATTTCCATTTGATACGTGAGATCATACATCATGGCGATGTGAAGATCGAAAAGATCGCTTCAGATGACAACATTGCAGATCCGCTGACGAAAGTTATTTCTCAGCCGAAGTTTGAACGACACGTACATAGTTCAGGTGTTAGATACTTGAGTGATTGGCTATGAGCCAAGTGGGAGATTGTTGGACAATTATGACCCATAGCATCATTATTTTTAAAAGAAATTGTGATTTTTGTACAAATTAACTATGTGACAAAGGAAATTTCTATTTTATCATTTTGTAATTGGATTACTTGAATATATATAAATGATAAAAGTTCTTATGATTAGTTCCGAATTAATAAGATATGAGACAATATTAATCCACGAACGGTTTAATCATTAAATATCCCTAGTCGTAGTATTATCGAGACTGGACATCGATAATGCGGAATAGACTAGTATTACACTTGTGCACGTTATGGAAGCTTAATGACATAGTTCTCATATATTTAAGTATAAGATACTTATGCAATTGTGATAAGAGGTTCTGTTAGCCGTTGGACCGGGAGCACATTCGCTCTGGATAGACCCCTCGGAATCCCATTGGTAGTATGACTATGTGTCTATGGGAATCCGCATCAGGGTAGGTGTATGTGGTCTTAACCTGAGACTTGCATCACTAATACTTGTGACAATCAGTAGGCTTTGGTTTTTATCGTCCGGGGCTTTAATAGGTTCTGTGTACGCCTCTTCTAGGTTTACTGAGAATCATAGTGTATTAGGTGTGATGTCAAGATGGAAGTATCACTTCAGTCATATGGAGAAGATGATCACGCAGGCATACAGAACTAGTACTCTAATATGTTGTAGCTATCAGGATAGTATGACTAGGTCATGATTATCCGATTAAAGAGACTAGTTGCTAGAGATTCGATATATGCTTCGTACGGGGCAGACACAATTCCAGCCCCAGGCCTAGCATGCGACATCTGATACTGGATCGTAATACGCAATATATAGTATACTATGCCTGTTATAGGTTATATATTCTTCGTTGAATATTTCTGGAGAATTTGGTTGGCACGATGCTTTACTAGAAGCCAACCATGTCTTGTAAATTGGTGAGAACGTGGTACACGGTACACACGTGTCGGATAGTCCAACAACCGGATTTACTACCAACATATCCATGGATCTCTTGGGTCGCTTCCCAAAGATTCACCGATGACATTTGACTCGAACAGAATTAATCTAGGATTAATTATGAGAGAGAAAAATTAATCTGGGATTAATTGCGGCAAGAATTTATCTGGGATAAAATTCTAATAGAAGAGAGAACGTGATTAATTTGGAATTAATTGCGTAAATAATATATTGGATATATTAATTGAAATTGGATTTCAAAGCGGAATTAAAATTGGATTTTAATTCGGACGAACGAATTAATTTGGAATTAATTCGCAAGCGACTTTCGTAATAATTTTGCTAGACATTATTATTTAGTTAAATTGGATTTAATTACGTCGCGACGGAAAATTCGTTTAATCGGATTAAACGAACCCGAGCCTGAAGTGTGTTGGGCAAGCCAACTTGAATTTTGAATTTAAGTGGTGGGGCCCACTAACTTACATCAATTGTTAACAAGTTGATGGTGGTAGTTGAGAGCTTTTAATGTATCTTTCACAACACACTTTGCCTTTTGCTTTTTTGAAAAGCATATACACTTTTTGCAAGTTGACTTTGGTATTGGATTTTGGAAAACAAAATATCAAACAACTTCATCTCTCTCCTTCTCCCTTATTGTCGTGAGCTAGGGTTCTTCTTCTCCATTGATTTTGTTTCAAAATCAAACGAGCTAGCACTTAAGGAGTCTTGTGAGGTGATAAGGAAACTCACCTTTGGGTTGGATTCATTCAACAAAGCTTGGAGCTCCAACAAACATACAAAAAATTTGAAATCCAAATTCCGATCATTGTAAGTTTTTTCCGCAAACTTCAATTATATTCACACACAAATCATCTTAGTGATCTTGTGGCATGTCAAGGACACTAACATGTGTAGCAGCCATTTATCATTTTCACCATAGAATTCTCTAGTTCTAGAAAGGTTGTCATTTTGTTTCTTTCTTCGGACAAATGGATCTTATAGCGTCATCATATGGTCCCAATTAAAGCTCTAAAAAATTTAGTTTGATGTTTATATATATATTTTTTACATTCTTGTCATTAGTTGATAAATACATGAGAGGATACATTTTCTACATGTTAATTTAGAAAAATGCTATGTTGTTAGCACCATTTAATTCAATGATGGATTTTGATGATGTAACGCATAAGACTTCGACGCATATTAGCGAGCATTATAAAAAGACGTAGAAGCAAATTGGTTGTAAAGAGCACATGAATATGAAGACTCAAGCTCCTAATGAAGAAATCAAATGTAGTATTATAGCTTAGAACTCTCATTATAAGTGAGTGTATAATTCAAGTACTTTAAGCTCATAGGACTCATGCATATTCATATAGATACATTAGGATCAGTGAAAAATATTTTTAACCTTAGAATCTTGAAATTTCTACGCTGAAATCGGCATATCGGCATACCTGTGACCCTGCACTACCTTGGGCATATTTACATGCTCTTTGGAACCGGGCTACTCCATATTGGTCAGCTTGGAGTTTTCATAGCTACTGGAATCGAGATGGATCATACCGGCCACAATACCGGTCAGTAATCCGATATATGCGCTTTAATCTTCAACGGTCATATAGCAGTTTGAATTTGCAGGATCGATATATCAGCCTCTGTAGACCGACATACCAGTCTCAGGAAAGAGAGATGAGGTATTTTTCACATTCACTATATATTGAGCCCCAATTTTATTTTTGTCATCCTCTAATACCTTCATACATTTTCTCTAAGGCAAAAATACTGAGAGTAACTTAAATCTTCTTGATCAAACACTCTAATCATAATCAAAGTTCACACATTCCACCTTCATACACATTTAGTGAGCTTGGTTTACTTGGGTTCGGAACTCACATTTAGACCTTCTTATCTTTTGTGAGGCCCAATGTATGTTGTAAACCTTTCATATTCAAACACTTATGGTTGGGAATTCCCTTATTGAGTGGGTATACTTCAAATGGTGATTTGGTTATAAAGGTTAAAGAGTGAACCTGGTGAAAAATTCTTGGTGTTGTAAAAAGTTTAAGGTGAACTTAGAAAACTCATGATTTGGGGTGAACCGCGAAAAACTCTTGGTTGCGAGTGCACAACGGAAAACTCGGTGTAAGTTGTGGACTCAACTTTACATAGTGAAAAGTTTTAAACGCAACTTGGAGGAATGGACGTGGACATTATTGGTCGAACCACTATAAATCTGTTGTTAATTTCTCTATCTCTATCTCTATCTCTATCTCTATCTCTATCTCTATCTTTTAAATTAATTGCAAGCTCTATATTATATTTCCATATTATTTAGCATAACTTGTCATTGATGAAATAAATTATTGGGTATATTAATTATAGAAATTTATCATTAAGCTAAACTTGGTAAAGCTACTAACTTAGTAGCGTAAGATCGACAAGATTTATAATTCCGCATTATTTGGACATTATCCAATTATCCCCCTCTTGGGTATAGAGATTGTTGTTTGAGTGTGTTTGTAGATAATTCATAAGTTCGGTATAATTTTCAAATCAAACTTTTGGAAGTAAATTTTTTTAGTTATTTAGTTAAGTCCATAATAATTTTAATTAAAAATCGTAATTTATTTCAATAAATAAGTTTTTTAAAATTATGTCATGAAAAAATAAAATAATTTTGTGAAATGTTGATATTTTAGGTATTTTAACTTTTTTTAAAAAATTACAAACTCTACTGTAAGAAATCCAAAAATTGAATTTTTTCTAAATTTTAGTCAACCTTATAGTAATATAGCCTTTTAACCTGGAAAAAAAAAATTTGACATTAAAAAATTCGAGAAGTAACTTTCATAGGGAAAAAAATATAATGAAAACTGTACGTAGAACAAAAGTTGCGAAATATAGTATTAGTGGGGGTTGTTGGGTTGCTGCTGCCCTTCTCTGTTAAAACGTATTCTTAAAGCTATACGGTATAAAATATCCAAACACATCAGTAGGATTATTAAATTCTCTTACTTTGCTTATAAATCCACGCCCATCCCTCCACACGAACACATCAATAAAGACATAGAGAGAACAAAATAGGCAAAAAAGGGAAAAAAAAAATGGTTGCAAAAGGAGAATTCAGTGTGACCGTAAACAAGAAAGAGGTAGTGGCAGCAGTGCTACCATTGCAAGAGCATTGGCTGCCACTCTCAAACCTCGACTTGCTTCTGCCACAGGTTGATGTTGGTGTCTTCTTTTGCTACAAGAATCCAACTAACCAGAACAAGAGCTTTGTGTCTATGGTCGATGTTCTTAAGAAAGCCATGTCTGAAGCTCTTGTCTCGTATTACGCCCTCGCCGGCGAGGTCGTTTACAACAATGTTGGTGAGCCAGAGCTTCTTTGCAACAACCGTGGGGTTGATTTTGTTGAAGCATATGCAAACGTTGAGCTGAAAGACCTCAACTTGTATAATCCTGATGAAAGCATCGAAGGTAAGCTCGTCCCTAAGAAGAAGAACGGCGTCCTCTCCGTTCAGGTCAGTAGTCAGTCACTGCCCTCGTTCGCCTGTTGGAATCTGATATATCTTAATTTTATGAGCAATGATATGTCCATACAAACTAACATAAAAATACTAATAAATAAATAATTTCCCATATATTCTCTTCCAAATATAATATATTAACACGACTTTCGAAGTTTCTGTTATGAATCGCCTCTAATCATCTAATGAACGTTGAGCTAGCTTTTCAATTTGACGTGCACAAGTCACGAAGAATAAATATTTAGTATATGTATAATGTTTTTGTACAATGTTTTAGCTAGTAAATTAAAGGACCAAATAATTAGTTGAAATTGCCTTCAAAGAGTGAGTGGTAAAATAGCTTAGGATTTGATTGTCGGGTTTTGAATTTGAGTTCATGAATGTATTTTTTGTAAGATTCTGGACAGTCGAAGGTTTTGTTTATTCTGTTTAATTTCGAATCGGATAATTTGATGATGATAACATTTCTAAAAAAATAGTTGAAATTATTGTATCATCTGTGAATTAAAATATGGAATATATTTTAGGACGTGGCTCTTATTAATTTATATATAATTACAGGTAAATGAACTGAAATGCGGGGGTATTGTTGTGGCGTGTACCTTCGATCACCGCATAGCAGACGCATACTCAACCAACTTGTTTCTTGTTTCATGGGCTGAAATTGCTCGATCAAAACCAATATCTGCGGTGCCATCTTTTCGGCGATCGATGATAAACCCTAGACGACCATGGTGCATTGATCATACCCTCGACGACATGTATGTGCCCATCTCCTCGCTGCCGCCTCCTAGTAATGATATTCATAATCTCATTAGTCGCATATATTATATCAAAAGTGAGCAACTCAATGAGCTTCAATTACTAGCGAGCTCCCATGGGTGCAGCAAGCGGACTAAACTTGAGTCTTTCAGTGCATTTTTGTGGAAAATGATAGCCCTTAGTGGTAGAGGAACTGTAGCAGATAAAAAGATATCAAAAATGGGCATTGTGGTTGATGGAAGAACTAGATTAAGCAAAGGAGACAATACTAGTAATGATCATAAACCAAGCAGCTCCATGGGTTCATATTTTGGAAATGTCCTATCTATTCCATATGGTGGCCAAGAAGTAAATGAACTTATTGAAAAACCATTACCGTGGGTGGCAAAACAAGTGCATGATTTCTTGGAAAATGCAGTGACGAAAGATCATTTCTTGGGGCTGATTGATTGGGTAGAGGCGCGGAGGCCGGAGCCAGCTGTGGCTAAGATATACTGCAGCGGAAGTAATGATGGACCGGCATTTGTGGTGTCATCAGGAAAACGATTCCCGGTTTCGAAAGTGGATTTCGGATGGGGTAAGCCGGCTTTTGGGTCTTATCATTTCCCGTGGGGTGGTGATTCTGGTTATGTGATGCCGATGCCGAGTCCGGCGGGTAACGGTGACTGGGTTGTCTACATGCACCTTTCGGAGAAGCAGTTGGACTTGATTGAGACTCAGGCATCGGATGTGTTTATGCCTTTGACTTTTGATTATCTTAATTAACTTTGTTACCCCAATATAATTACGTACGTTGTTTAGTGTGTATATGTGTTTATATGTGTGTGTATATACGTGTGTCGGGGGAATAATTCTTTAGTGCAACGGGGATATGGGTGATGTGGTTTGACCAACAAATCAGTAATGACATGTATGATTTAATATCTATATTTTTAGTTATTTTTTTAATATTTTAGCACGTGTGGCAATGAATTATTGAATTATTGCACGGATGACATGGTACTACCGTTGTATTGTAGATTTTCTTTTGTGTGTGGGGTTGTATGTTAATTAGTGTTGTTCACTTTTTACTCTTTCCTTTCCTTTTATATACCCATAAATATATATTATAACTCATTTCCTAATGACACCTCCAACCCACTCCACCATTTTAGTGCAATTTTTACACAAAAATTATATAATTTTTACACCAAATATTATTTTCATCTCCAACGCATTACATCAAATATTATACTAAAAAGAATATTTTCTAAAATATTCTTTACATATTATTTATTTATTTATTAATTATTAATAATTATCATTCAACCCCTTATTTAATATAACATTACAATAATGTATTATATTTTTATATACATAAACAATTATTATTTTACCGCTTAATTAATATAATAAAAAAAAATTATTATTTAAAATAAATAAATTAAAATATTAAATTTATTAAAGAGTTAATCAAACATTATGTTAATTTATTTATAATTGTTATAAAAGTATATATTAAACGAGAATTAATTATCCAAATTCCCATATTCATCTCACAAATTTTCAATTAGTGCATTACGAAGTGTAATATGAGTATCTTTATCCATAATTTATTTATATCTCACTATGAACTCTTAAAATTAGATATCTGCATCCATCACCCTCTCGACTTCTACAGTTGGCGTTTGCATATGATTCGTAATTGGTGTATTGTCATCCTACTCATATTCGATTATCATATTGTGCATAACAATACACACAGTCATTATATCATGTAATACATGTTTACTCCAAAAACGTGTCGGTCCTGCCATAATTGTAAAACATAATTGAAGAATCTCAAATGCTCGTTCAATATCTTTTCTGCATCCTTCTTGTTTCATTGCAAATAATTTTTTTAGATCACGTGGATCATGGATAGTTTGTACAAGCGTGGGCCATTTTGGGTATATTCCATATGTTAAATAATAACTTATGTTATATTCTTGTCATTGAATGACATCATCTATTGGAATTTTTTTTTATTTGATATGATTTGGGTATATTCCATATGCTAAATAATAACTTATGTTATATTCTTGCCCTCGAATGACATCATGTATTGGAATTTTTTTTTATTTGATATGATTTGATTATATTTAATATTTATTTTATTTCAGCTTGAAATTTTAACATAAAATTTTTAACCGCTAATTTTATATAATCTTAAATTTCAATATCCACCATTAAATTACATGAAAATAATAATTTAAAATTTATATTAAAAAATTAAATTGGTGATTCACGATCACACCATCGTATGTGGCGACAAAAACTTTTTCTTTGATTATACTCTAATGAAGGAGAAAAATAATTTACCTTGGTGATTCACGATCTACCCCATTTTTAGAGGTAAAAGTAAAATTCTTCTTAAACTAATTCTGAGAAAAACCTTTTTGCTAAATAATGTGCTTAATGTTCCGAAAATCAGATACAATATGGTAACTATTTTTGTACTGTGTAAGGCTAGAGTAAAACTCTTTTTGAGGGTGATAAAATTATAATGACTAAGAATGAAATATTTGTTGGGATGTGTTATTATTCTAGAGAACTCTTCAAACTCATTATACTGAATGTAGTTATAAATGAAACTGTTTATTTTTCTGCTTACATTGTTGACTCATCTTATTTAAGGCATGGTATACTTTGGTTATGTGAGTTTTTCTTACATTAAAAAACTGAGAGAACTTGATTTATTGTCTAATTTAAGATTGTCAAATGATAAGTGTGATGTGTACGTGGAAGCTAAATCCATAAAAAAAAGCATGTAAAAAGATTATAAATAGAGCAGCTAAACTTCCCAACTTAATTCATAGTGACCTTAATGATTTAAAGCAAACCATGACCAGAGGAGGAAAATATATTATATTACCTTTATTGTCGACTACTCAATGTATGTGAGGATATATCTTCGGTGGAAATAAAGATTAGCTGGTGAAAAATTCTTGATTTACAAAAGTGAAGTTGAAAATCAACTTAATATGAAGATCAAAAGGGTAAGAACTGATAGATGAGAAAAATATGAGTCTAGCATATTGAATACTCAATATGAGAATTATGATATCATCCATGAAATGACGCCTCCTTACTCACCTGAGTCAAATGGTATAGCTGAAAGGAAAAATATAACATTGAAGGACATGGTGCACACCATGTTTATAAGTTCGGGGGCATAGCAGGATTTGTGGGGGGTAAGCTATGTTATTTGCTTGGCTAATTCAGAGTAGAATACCTTATAAGAGAACATGAAAGACACCCTATAAGTTATGGAGAAGCTTCAAGCCTAATTTATCATACCTTAATGTATGAGGGTACCTAGAAAAGTTCTAAAACCTCAACATAAAATAACAAGGTTGAGACCAAAGACTGCTGACTGTATATTCATATGGTATGCCTAGAATAATATTGTTTATAGATTATTGATACTTCAAGATGAAGGTAATTTATTTGAGGCAAATACCATGATTGAGTCTAAAAATGCTGATTATTTTTAGTCTATTTTTATTAAGAAGGCCATCGTTGATAAAAATCTTCCCATAGATGAGTCACTGGTGTTTTTTTTTGAAAGTTCAGAGACAAGACCAAGGAAAAGAAAAATAATGAGGAAAACTATTAACTTTAGTGATGATTTCTATGTTTTTATTGTTGAGAATGATCCTCAGATTTTCACTGAAATGGTGACTTCTCATGATGCACCACTGTTGAAGGAGGCAGTTAACAGTGGAATAGATTCTATCATGAGCAATCATGTATGGGAAATAGTTGACTTACCTCTAGGTACAAAACCTGTTAGGTGTAAATGGATTTTCAAAAAGAAGTTGAAAGCTAATAGATCTATTGAAAAATACAAGGTAAAATTAGTTGCTAAAAGTTTCTCACATAGAAATGCTATAGATTATTTTAACTTATGCTCTTGTGATGCATCCATTAGAGTTATGATTGCATTGGCTGCAATTAATAATCTATTCATTTATCAAATAGATATCAAAACCGTATTTCTCAATAGAAATCTCAATGAGAAGATCTATATGAAATAACCGGAGGGTTATATAATGCCATGCACTGAGGATAAAGTATGCAAATTGATCAAGTATTTGTATAGCTTAAAACAAACACCAAAACAATGATATGAGAAATTTGATCAAGTATTAATATCAAATGGATATATGATTAATGATTCAGATAAGTGTATCTATTTCAAATCCATTGATATTGATACTTTTATCATCATCTGCTCGTATATTGATGACATACTCATTTTGAGTCTCATTTTGGGAATAATAAATGAGACCAAGAGTATGCTTGCTTCTAACTTCGATATGAAAGACATGGGAGAAGCAAATATTATTTTAGGCATCAAAATTATTAAGATTGGCGACGATCTTATGTAATCTCATGAACACTATGTGGAGAGATTCTTGAAAAAATTTGGTATTATAGTAGCAAGTTGCTCGCTACTCTTTATGAAGCCAACGTCCATATGAAGAAGAATACATAAGATAATGTTGATTATGAGAGATATGCCCAAATCATTGGTAGCCTAATGTCTTAATGAATAATATAAGGCTTTACATTGCATTTTCTATAAGCAGATTGAGTAGATATACTCATAATCCTAATAAGGATCACTAAGCCGCAATAGATAGACTTGAAGATATTGAAGAGGCACCACTGATTATGGACTACAATTTAACATATTTCCTCATGTACTGGAAGGGTATAGTGATATGAATTGGTTTTAGAATCAGATGAAGTCAAATCTACTAGTAATTAAATTTTTTACCCTTGGTGGAGGAGTTGTGCCTCGGAAATCTTCCAAGCAAATATGTATAGCTCGTTTCACCATGTAATTTGAGCTAATTGCCTTAGAGAAGCAATGTTATGAGGTTGAGTGGTTGAAAAACCACTTAGCAAATCTTCTCATTTATGCTCACCCTCCTACTTCTGTATCGATGCATTGTGATTGCCAGGATGTCATAATAAGGGTAAGAAGGAAGATATATAATGGGAAAACATACACTTTCGTCCGAAACATAATATTATCAAATATAGTTGCTGAAATTTGGGGGTAATGAGCCTAAATTTTATAACATGATAGTTAAATTTAGCTGATCCTCTTGGCCTCCCAATTAGTGTGATCCTCTCTAGGTGACGTGCCACTCTGTACATGAGATAGCAAGGAACAGTTTCTAAAATATAGGAGATTGTATAAGATCTAGCTAAAATAATCCCCATGTCCCTCATGTGTTTTACTCTTTTGCTCTTGATGTTACATGTCCTAGAAGGGATTCATAATCATTTTCCATTATTGTTTGTGAATCGACTGCTTGGTCCGCGCTGTGGCACTCTACTGGTGTGACAATTTTCCCACCAACAAACATAAAGAAAATGAATTTACATTACATACGACTCCAATGACTAGAAGGAGAGACAGAGAAATTGAAGACTAGGTCTCTTTTGTATTTAAAAAAGATATAGGTGAGTTAATGAAGTAGGACATCACCTACGTAGACTTTGGCTGATCATTCCTCAGTTTCCATCATTTATACATTCCCACCTGTAGTCAAGTGATTTCAATCAAATTATAGCCACTTGTGAGTCAATTGTGATGTAGAATTTGATTAATTTATATTCACTGTCAAACGATGCAATCATACCACATTTTGATATATATCACCACTTTTGTCTTTTGTTCTCAAACAAAGAATTAGGGGAATATATTATATATTTCATCCACATCAAGACATCACAAAAATATATGTTTTTGTTTTCTACTAGCTAGCAATGACAACTGACAGTTCTACTAACCTTTTTAGAAAATTAATTGTTTTCCGAGTTTTGTTCATATTTTTTTTCTGAAAAGAAAAAAAAAATGAATTAAGAGATAATTAAAGTAAGTAATAAAATTAATTCATTATTCTACAAAAGTTAATAGTGAACAATGAGATCATTTTGGTGAGGGAAAAAACATTTAAAAAAAAAATCTGAAATTCACATAAAATAATAAAGCGTTTTTTCAAGTTTTTACCCTTTTAAGTAAGCAAATAAAGATAATGAAGAATGGGAGTTCATTTTGGTGATAAAAGTAACATGAAAATTATATTTTTTTTAAAAAAAATTCTACCATCAAATTACCCATTTCAGATTATATTTTTTATCACAAAATCACACGTATTACAGTAGTAGTTGGATTCGCTAAACCGCAAAGAGCCAGCGCAACAAAAAAATGGAAAAACAAGCATTAATAATATTATATATGTATATGATTGTTATATTAATAGTGCTGTAGAAAGAGTATATATTATATCAGTTTCTCTCTAAAAAGGGGAAGAAAATGGATTAAGTTTCAATGAGCGCGGACTACGAGTAGTACTATAGCTTAACAACTTATACATCATCGATAGAATATATAATAATATATAAATATATTAATTAATGGTTTAAGTAGTTCAGATAAATGAGCTAACCACCCAATTATGGTTGCATATATAATGACAGTTATTACTACATATATCAATGTCCTATCTCGCACCAAACCCATGTTTTATCCAATTGTTTATAGTATAAACAAGTGCTGTAGCTTAGTCAGTTGAAGATACGTGTCAGTCAGGTTTGAATTAGTTGGGGGTTTGGTTACTTACCGGTGAATGATGATTTCGTTTCATTCATAGTAAAAGGTTCACAAGTCAACATTATTCATCTATATATGCATTGTCAGCCTATATAGCCAACTACTACTGTCCTTTGAACAATTAAATATATGATGCCGTAGTGGAGGTTTATTTGTTTTTGGGAGATTGCATAATATTTTTATAAATAGGGTAGTTCACAAAAAGAATCATAAATTCTAAACTGCAGAAGAAGCTGTACCACTTTACCAAATAAACATTTGCCTTACTCCAGAGAAAATGTATAATACAATGGTGGTATCACGTTATCCGTATAATAATCCAATAATTTATTATTATGTATGTTAAAATATTAAAAAATAATTAAAAAATAGATATTAAATTATATATATTATTTACTAATTTATTGATGATATCACGTCATTTATACATCCGTTGTACCAAATAATTATTGTATGCAGCCAAATATTGTTGTCCTCTTTATGTTCTATTTACCAAAATGCCCTCTTTGCTTTAATATTGATTTATGTTCCAAAAAAATATATCAACTAATTTATTAAAACAAAAATTGTTCATATGTCGGTTTAATAAAATCATAGTCATGTTGATCTTTTACCCTTAATTTCTGTTAACGTCATAATTGTACGGGAGTGATGGGGTATTATAACAATAATGGGGAAGTGGTTAATAGTTAATTCATATGTTTAAATTGTTGTTCTATATGTGTTATTAAATAATTTCAATCAATTTCTCACTATCATACAATCAATGGAAACTTAGAAAAATCTGAAAAAATTATTATAGAAGATGATGATTCAAAAACCAAGTCGAGTTGCCGCTGTCTTTAATAACTTATTAGCCCCGCCTCGGTGCTTTACAGATGTCTTGTAGTTAACGTTCTTCCAGAATTACTTGGTTGCTTATTGTAGAAGAAACACTCCTTTTTTTAAGAACTCAAACTTGGAACAATGGTAGAAACTCTCTCTTAGAATTGACTCTCTTAACAATGAATGATTTATGATTTTTTTTTTTAATGTCTAGAAAATGAACCCAAAGCCCCTTTTTTTATAGGCATGTATGGTGCCTTTATGGGCATCCTTTGGTTTAAGGTATAATCCTCCTAAGGGTTATACCTCTTTCTAATTCCTTTTAATGCATAGGGTTATATTCTTTCAATTTAGAGGATATGTCCCTTCAACTTATGTATTTCCCATCAAACACTTCTTAAGGGACATGTCCCTCCTACTTTTTACTTTACATATTAGAGAAATTTCCTACAATCCCCCATAATTCTCTAATATTAATGTAGACATTTAAGAGAGTTTATGTGAAATAAAACTGTATCGGAATAGTTAGCTTTCGCCTTGAACCTTTCATAGTAAATGACAATCAGATTTACTTGGCAAACCAGTGACCTATAGTGTTGAACTGCTCCGCCGTTGGTGTAAACCAAGATAAAATCCATCATACAGCTTTACTTCGACCATTTCATGTTCTACGATTTTTGTTCAATTTGGCCATGAACATCGGTCTTGGCTTCATCAAGTACTTTAATGAATCCAGCCTTAAAAATTCTCATGGAAGCGGTCTCACTTCTTACTTGAAATAGGTGATCTACTATGAAGGGTAATTTGTCTTAACCCCAATTAGGACTCTTCTCCTAATATAGTGATCATGTAAAACCTTATCTTATCCTAACCTTGACAGACAGCATTCTGCGTCATTTATAAGAATGGGAAATAGTGTAGAACTCTACAGTGCTTGTTTTGAATTGCACAAAGTTTCAGTTGTCCCTTTTAAACTTAGATCTTGAGATATCTAGTCAGCTAGGTTGAGTTTCCACAATGACAGTTCTTAATTTATAGGCTTCAAGTCCATCTCCCCCGATAACTTCTCAACTTGCTTTCTAAGTAAATCTTTGTAAGTGGATTCGCTAGGTTTTCCTTCAATTTGATATAATCTATTGAAATTATGGACCTTGAGAGTAGTTTCCTTATGGTATTATGTCTTCGACGTATATGTTGTGACTTACTATTATACATTGTATTTTGGGCTCTCCCAATAGCCGATTGACTATCACAATGTATGCTTATGGCTGGCATTGGTTTTGGCCAATTTAGAATATCCTCTAAGAAATTTCGAAGCCATTCCGCTTATTCCACTACTTTTTCTAATGCTATGAACTCAGATTCCATAGTAGACCATGCAATACATGTTTTTCTCAAGGATTTTCAGGACACAGCTACACCACAAGGTGTGAAAAAAATTCACTCATGGATCTGGAACCACTGTATCAGATATCCAGTTAGCATCGCTATATCCCTATAGAACATCAAGATATCTAGTATAATGCAGATCATATTTTAAAGTTTCTCTCAGATAGCTCAAAACTCTTACTATGGCTTTCCAGTGGTTATATATTGGATTACTCGTATATCTGTTAAGCCTATTTACAGCTTGAGCGATATCTGATCGTGTGCAATTCGTAAGATACATCAGACTTCCGATGATTCTCGAATACTCTAATTGTGATACGCTTGAGCCAGTATTCTTTGATAAATGAAGAGTTAGGTCCACATGAGTTTTAGTCACGTTAGATCTCCTTTATTATATTTCTCAAGTATCTTCTCAACATAAAGAGCCTGAGATAATATGTAACCCTCTGATGTTATGAAAATCTTAATTCCTAAGATCACATCAGCTACTCCTAAATCTTTCATATCAAATTTGCTAGTCAATTTTTTTCTTACTAGACTGAATTATCTCATGATTACTACCAATTATCAGCATATCGTCTACGTAGAGACACACAATGACATATCCTTTTTGAGTTGATTTAGTGTATACACACTTATCATATTCATTGATTTTGAACTCACTTGACAACATTTCTTTGTCAAATTTCTCATGTTATTGTTTAGGTGCTTGTTTTAATCCGTACAAGGATTTTACAAGTTTGCACACATTTTAATCTTATGCAGGAACATTAAAACCTTCTGGTTGTTTCATGTAAATCTCTTCATTTGATTCACCATTTAAATAATGTTGTCTTCACATCTACTTGATGTATTTCAAGACCAAATATAGTTGTTATGACTATAAGCATTTTTATTGAAGTGATACAGATCACTGATGAATAAGTATCAAAGTAATCAAAACCTTCTTTTAATCAATGTCTTCTTTTTATCTATAACCTTTTATGACAAATGTTGCCTTGTACTTATCTATTGATCCACCCGGCTTCATCTTCCGTTTGAAAATCTATTTGTAGCCAAGCGGCTTACAACCTGGAGGAAGATCAACCAACACTCAATTATAATTTTAAATGATAGAATCAATCTCATTGTTGATAGCCTCTTTCGACAAAGGTGCCTCCGAAGAAGACATCGCTTCTTTATAAATTTAAGGCTCATTTTCTAATAGGTAAGTCAGAATATCAGGTCCAAATGACTAAGACGTTCTTGCTCTTTTGCTACGTCAATGTTCATTTTTCTCAACAGTTTCATGTTGATCTAATTCTTGGTTAACTTGATCACTACCTGTAATAGTATCAATAGTTCTTTTGAGAGACTTCGTTCTTTGTTTTTCTTTATAAGGAAAAGTCTCTTCAAAGAATGTCACATTTCTTGACTCAATTATCATATTTGGATTGATGTCAGGAATTTCAGACTTATGTACCAAGAAACGATACGCACTATTATTATGAGCATATCCAATGAATATACAGTCAACAGTTTTTGGTCATATTCTCACATTCTTAGGTTTAGGAACCATCACTTTGATGAGACACCCACACACTTTCAGATATTTGTAGGAATGTGCGTCACCTTTCTATAATTTATATGGTGTCTTGTCCAGTCTTTTGTGAGGTAACTTGTTCAGAACGTAGTTGGCGGAATGCAAAGCTTCACCCCCACAGTTTGGGGGTAAACCAGAGCTTGTTAACATGACATTCATCATTTCCTTCAACGTTCTATTTTTGCATTCCGCAATCCCATTTTATTGAGGCGAATTAGGGGGGCAATAGTTTCGTGAATAATTCCATGATTGGAATAATATTCACCCCCTCTATCACTCGTGGTTCTTTTGATTATCTTGCCAATTTGATCTCAACTTCGTTCTTATAGTGTATAAAGCTCTCAATATCTTCATCTTTGCTCCTCATCAAACATACATAGCAAAATCTTGTGCTATCATCGATAAAAGTGACCAAATATTTTTTACCGCCTCTTATTTGCATAACATTCATATCACACAAATCAGGTATAATTTCCAAGGGTTCAGAACTTTATTCCATGGAATGAAATGATGCTATATTCATTTTTTCTTCAACACATGCCTCACATTTGTGTTGGTTATCAATTGTAAATTTATGTATAAGGTCCATGTTAATTAATTTACGTATTGTATCATAATTAACATGCTCCAACCTGTTAGTGTCTCTAAGACATGCCCAAGATCCTAAACATGATTATCGTGTGAATTATCAAGTAGAGTTGTGGAAAAACTTACATTGATCTGTTGAAAATTTTCCAAAAATTCTTGAATGGATGAAGCTCCAAGCTTTGATTTGTTGTTGTGGCTCTTGGGTGAGTTTCCCTAACACCTCATTCAACTCTCAAGTGCTAGTTTTAGTGAAAAATTTGAAGCAAAATTCTTCCTCTAAGAGAGAAGTAATTCGGCAAAATGGGAGAGAGGAGAGAGAATGAATAGTGTCATTGACTTGGTTGGTTGTTGTGTGTTTTAAAATCCAACCATTAATATTGCCAACTACTTCCATCACACTTTTGACAAGTTGATGTAAGTCAAGTGGGTCTCACCACTTTTAAATTCCAAATTTAAGTTGCCTCACACAACTAGACTTTGGGCCCGGGTTCGTTTAATCCGATTAAACGAATTTTCAGTCGCTAAATAATTAAATCCAATTTAATTAAATAATTATGCCTCACAAAATTATTACAAAAGTCGCTTACGAATTAATTCCAAATTAATTCGTTCGCTTGAATTAAAATCCAATTTTAATCTCGTATTGAAATTCAATTTCAATTAATATATCTGATATATTCTTTTATCTCAAATAAATAAATTAAATAAAAAAAATCCAATTTAACTATTAAATTTATTTTATCGATTAATTCTAAATTAATCGCGTTCTCTCTTATGTACGAATTTAATCCCAGATTAATTCTTGCCGTAATTAATCCCAGATTAATTTTCTCTCTCCTAATTAATCTCATATTAATTCTATTCGAGTTAAATGTCATTGGTGAATCTTTGTGAAGCGACCTAAGAGATTTCTGGATATGTTGGTGTTGGACAATTATGACCCATAGCATCACTATTTGTACAGAACATGGTGTTGTTGTACAAATTAACTATGTGACAAAGGAAATTGTCATTTTATCATTTGTAATTGGATTACCAGGATAAATAAATGATAAAAGTCAATATGATTAGTTCCAGATTAATAAGATATGAGACAGTATTAATCCACTAAAGTTTAATCATTAAAATATCCCTAGTCGTAGTATTATCGAGATTGGACATCGATAATGCGGAATAGACTAGTATTGCACTTGTGCGCATTGTGGGAGCATAACGACATAGTTCTCATATATTTAAGTATTGGATACTTAAGCAAGTGTGATAGAAGGTTGTGTTTGCCGATGGTACGGAAACAGCTTCGCTTTGGATAGACCCCTCGGAATTCCATTGGTAGTATGACTATGTGTCTATGGAAGTCCGAATCAGGGTAGGTGTATTTGGTTTTAACCTGAGACTTGCATCGCTAATACTTACGACAATCAATATACTTTGGTTTTGGTCGTCCAGGGCTTTAACAGGTTTTGTGTACGCCTCTTCTGGGTATATTGAGAATCGTAGTGTATTGGGTGTGATGTCAAGATGGAAGTATCACTCCAGTCATATGGAGATGATGATCACGCACGATACGGAACTAGTACTCTTTAGTAATGCAGTCATCGAGATAATATGACTAGGTCATGTTTATCCGATTATAGAGACTAGTTACCAGAGATCCGATATATGTTTCGTACGGGGCAGACACAATTCCAGCCCCAGGCCTAGCATGTGACATCCGATACTGGATCGCAATACGCAATACTACGTATACTACGCCCGACATAGATTATATATTCCTTTAAGAATATTTGTGGAGAATTAGGTAGGCACGGTGTTTTGCTAGAAGCCAACCATGTCTCGTAAATTGGTAAAAACGTAGTACTATGTACGTACGTGTTCGGATAGTCCGACGACCGGATTTACTGCCAACATATCCAGGGATCTATGGGTCGCTTCCCGAAGATTCACCGATGATGTATGATTCGAACATAATTAATCTAGGATTAATTGCGGAGAGATTTTATCTGGGATAAAATACTATTTGAAGATATAGAACGATTAATTGGAATTAATTGATAAAATAATATATTCGATATATTATACGAAATTAGATTTCGACGCGGAATTAAAATTGGATTTTAATTCGGGCGAACGAATTAATTTAGAATTAATTCGCGAGCGACGTGAATAGTAATTTTGCTATGCATAATTATTTAATTAAATTTGATTTAATTAGGTCGCAACAGAAAATTCGTTAATTCAGAATTAACGAACCCGAGCCCGGAATGTGTTTGCGGGCCCACTCAGATTTTGAATTAAAGTGGGGCCCACAAGTCACAGCACAAGTCACATCGCCAGTCACTTTAGTGATGGAAGTCAAGTCACATTTTTGTGATTGACATCCAGTCACTATTCATGATGGGAGTGGTTGGAAGCCTTAATTGCTGTTTTTTTTTTCCTTCCAATTTGCTTTATTCTTTTTTGAAAATGATATACCAAATTTTGGCTTTGAATTTTGATAAGCGTATTTGGTTTTAGAAAACAAAAACAAAAGTCTTACACTCTCTCTCTCCCTCACGGTTTTGAACCAAAATTTGACTCTCTCCATTTTTGTTCCTTGGCCGAGAGTTGCTCTTCACCAAGACAAAAATTTGTTTCAATTTTGTGCTAGCACACACATAAGGAATCATATCAAGGTGTTAGGGAAACCAACCTTTGAGCTTGGAATCTCAAATCAAAGCTTGGAGCTTGGATTCAACACTTCAAGGAGGAAAGCTTGGAGATCAACTTCAAATGGGCTTGGCCGAAACTTCAAGGAACAATTTTTGTTATGTTCAACGCATCCAAAATCCGATCAAAATGAGTATTTTCGACATTCTTACTTTGTTGTATTCACATGATTTCTTGCTTAATTGATCTTGGTTTGACCTAGAAAACCCAACAGTTGGCAGTAAATACGGTCATCGGACTATCCGAACACGTGCATACATCGTACCATGTTCTC
The DNA here is from genome assembly GCA_019454045.1 of Zanthoxylum bungeanum. Lineage (NCBI taxonomy): Eukaryota > Viridiplantae > Streptophyta > Magnoliopsida > Sapindales > Rutaceae > Zanthoxylum > Zanthoxylum bungeanum. Next base: position 21,268 of record SKCR01035484.1, read on the forward strand.
ACCGATTTACAAGACATGGTTGGCTTCTAGCAAAGTACCGTGCCTACCCAATTCTCTAGAAATATCCACCGAGTAAAATTATATGTATAAGCGTAGTAATATAATGTATTCATGTAATATGATCCAGTATCAGATGTCACATGCTAGGCTTAGGGCTGGTGCTGTGTCTGCCCCATACGAAGCATATATCGGATCCCGCGTAACTAGTCTCTGTAATCAGATAATCATGACCTAGTCACATTATCCTGATAGCTGCAGCATTTAAGAGTACTAGTACCGTATCCTGTGTGACCATCATCTCCATATGACTGAAGTGATACTCTCATCCTTACATCACATCCAATACACTACGATTCTCAATAAACTCAGCAAAGGCGTACAAAGAACCTGTTAAAGCTCCAGACGACCAATACCAAAGTAAACTGATTGTCGCAAGTAATAGCGATGCAAGTCTCAGGTTAAAGATCACATACACCTAGCCTAATTCGGATTCCCATAGACACATAGTCATACTACCAATGAGACTCCGAGGGGTCTATCCAGAGCGAAGCTGTTCCCGGTCCAACGGCTAACAGAACCTCTTATCACACTTGCATAAGTATCTGATACCTAAATATATGAGAACTATGCCATTAAACTTCCATAATGCGCACAAGTGTAATACTAGTCTATTCCGCATTATCGATGTTCATTCTCGATAATACTACGACTAAGGATATTTAATGATTAAACTATTCGTGGATTAATATTGTCTCATATCTTATTAATCCGATTTAACCATATTGACTTTTATCATTTTATATATCCAAGTAATCCAGTTAAAATAATGATAAAATAGCAATTTCCTTTTGTCACATAGTTAATTTGTACAAAAACACCATGTTCTTTACAAATAGTGATGCTATGGGTCATAATTGTCCAACAATCTCCCACTTCGCCTTTAGCCAATCACTCAAGTATTTAATACCTGAACTATGTACATGTTGCTCAAACTTTTACTGAGAAATAGCTTTCGTCAGCGGATCTGCAATATTGTTATCTGGTGCGATCTTCTCGATCTTCACATCGTCACGATGTATGATCTCACAAATCAGATGAAACTGTCAAAGTACATGCTTGGATCGTTGATAAGACTGTGGTTCCTTAGCCTGTGATATAGCCCCGTTATTGTCACAATACAAAGGTACATGCGCAGCTGCTAACGGAACTACTCCTAATCCAATTATGAATTTACGGATCCAAACTGTTTCTTTTGCTGTCTCAGCTACAAAAATATATTCTGCTTTTGTTGTTGAATCGGCAACAGTCTCTTACTTGGAAGATTTCCAGCTCATTGCTCCGTTTTTCAAGAAAAATATGTACCCTAATTGCGACTTGCAGTCGTCTTTATCGATTTGGAAGCTTGCATCGGCGAACCCAGTCACCTCAAGTTCTCATTCCCCAGAGACTAAGAAAGCATCCTTAGTTCGTCTAAGATACTTAAGGATGTTCTTTACTGCAATCCAGTGACCATCACCTGGATCGGCCTGATAGCGACTGCACATGCTCAAAGCATATGAGACATCAGGTCGCGTACATATCATGTCATACATGATCAATCCGACTGCGAAAACATATGGGATCCGAATCATTGCATCTCTCTCATATTGAGTTTTATGACACATGTCCTTAGATAGAGAGACGCAATGTGACACTGGAAACAGGCCCCTATTGTACTGATCCATGTTGAATCTCTTCAACACTTTGTCAATGTACGAGCTCTGGGAGAGTGCCAGCAGCTTTCTTGATCTATCCCGGTAGATCCTTATTCCAAGAATAAAGGTTGCTTCTCCCAGGTCTTTCATGGAGAATTTTAATGAAAGCCAAGCTTTCACCGATTGTAACATGGGAATGTCATTGCCAAGAAGCAATACATCATCAACGTATAGGACAATGAATGTTAGTGCGCTCCGACTAACCTTCTTATATACACAAGAAACATCTTCGTTTTGAATGAAACAATATTCTTTTATGATATCATCAAAACATTGGTTCCAAGAACGTTATTCTTGTTTTAATCCATAAATGGATCGGTTCAATTGCAAACCTTGTTTGCATGTTTTGGTACGATAAAACTATTAGGCTGTTGCATATAAACATCCTCCAAAAAGGTTTCCGTTAAGGAAAGCGGTTTTGACATCCATCTGCCATATTTCATAATTGAAATATGCAATATTAACAAGTATTATCCGAATGAATTTCATCATGGCAACGGGTGAAAAAGTCTCATCGTAATTGACACCATGTCATTGACGATACCCTTTCGCTACAAGCCTAGCTTTGTACGTTTATATGTTGCCTTCCATGTTCCTCTTCCTTTTGAAGACCCATTTACAACCAATAGGCTTAATGCCTTCTGGTGCATCAACTAGTGTCCAAACTTGGTTTGTATACATGGAATCCATTTCGGACTTCATGGCTTCCTGCCATAAAGTGAGTTGATACCTTGTATCGCTTCTTCATACGTAGCTGGTTCATTTTCCCCAATAAGATTAATGTCTACATGAGGTGAGATCAGAAACCCATACCTCTCAGGTTATTTTCTGACTCTCTCTGACCTACACGATTCTTGTATATTAGAAGATTGTGGAATAGTTACATCCCTGATGGACTGTTCGTGTTCCGTGAGGGGGTCGATGCCAGGAACAATATCACTCTGATTTTCATCGAGTTCTACTTTCCTCCCACTTATCACTGCATCTACGAATTTCTTTTCGATGAAAACTGCATGAAGAGCAATAAATATTTTGTTCTCTTGAGGGTTGTAGAAGTAATATCCTTTGGTTTCCCTAGGATAACCTACAAATAGGCACTTATCCGATTTGAGTTCAAGTTTGGTACCATCCAAATGTTTAACATATTCCCAGCATCCCCAAATCCTCAGGAAGGAGAAACCCGGTTTCTTTTCTGTCCATATCTCATATGGTGTCTATCCAACAGACTTTGACGGAACTTTATTCAAAATAAGTATTGCACTGTATAATGCGTATCCCCATAAGGAAATTGGTAGCTCAGTGCGACTCATCATTGACCTTACCATGTCCAACAAAGTTCGGTTTCTCCGTTCGGACACACTGTTCAATTGAGGTGTTCCGGGAGGAGTGCACTGTGAAAGAATACCATATTCTTTTAAGTAATCTTGAAACGCATTGCTTAAGTATTCTCCACCACGGTCCGACCGTAATGTTTTAATACTTTTGCCAGTCTGTTTTTGCTACTTCATGTCGAAACTCTTTGAATTTCTCAAAAGTTTCTGACTTGTGTTTCATAAGATACACATAACCATAATGCGATGCATCATCCATAAAAGTTATGAAGTATTCATATCCACCTCTAGCCTGGCTAGACATGGGCCCGCATACGTCACTATGAACAATGGCTAATAGCTCGGTGGCACGTACACATTTACCACTAAAAGATATTTTAGGCATTTTGCCTAACAAACAAGATTCACAGACATCATATGAATTAGGATCAAATCCGTCCAAGTATCCATTCTTCGAAAGAGTGGATATACGAGTCTTGTTAATGTGTCCTAGACGACAATGCCACAAATAAGTCTCATCTGATTTACTCAGTTTGAACCTTTTGTTTGTCATGTTATATGTTTGAGATTCGTTTATATTCAAAATATAAAGACCATTATTAACATTTGTTGTACATATCAAAATATCATCTTTATTTACAAAACACCTAGTGTTCCTGAATAGAAAGGTATACCCACATCGGGTTAAACTAGATACAGAGATGATATTCCTAGTCAAACTAGGTACAAAATAACAGTCCCATAATGTTAGTACATGCCCCGAGGGCAGATTCAAAACATAGGTGCCAACGGCCAAAACAGCGACTCTCGTCCCATTTCCGATTCATAGGTCGATCTCACTTGAAGTCAGTCTCCTGCTAATCTGCAGATCCTGCACATCAGTACATATGTGAGTACCACATCTAGTATCAAAAATCTAATTTTTAAAACCAGTAGTGGACATGTTTATTTCAATAACAAACATACCTGAAGCCGGAGCCTTTCCCGCATTCGCTTCCTTCAAGTCCGCCTTGTACATACGACATTCATGCTTCCAGTGACCCCATTTGCCACAGTGTAGGCAGACATATTGGGATATGTCCTTTGTCTTCCCAGAAGACTTTGATGATTTAGATTTGCCCTTTTTCCTTTTCTTCTTCACACCCCCAGAAGCCTTCGGCCAAGCCTTGGCCTTCTGGGATGTCGAAGTAAGATGAGCCTCGCGCTTCTTGCCATTCAGAAGCTCTAGCTCTGCCTCTTTCAGCATCACCATTAACTTTCCAAGAGTCTTTTCTTGGTTCATCATATTGTAGTTCATGACGAACCCGCCCCATCAGTCGGGCAGATACTGTAAGATCAAATCTATGGAAGTTAATGCCCAGATGACCTAGCTATTCTATGTCAGCAATCATTTGCGACACGTAGTGTTCGACAGATGTACCCTCTGATATACACGAGCGAAATAGCTTATTTTGCAAATCGTACTTCTGAGATCTAAGGTTAGATCTGTGAAGATCCTTCAATTTCAACATCATACTATACGGATCCAATCCCTTGTTCTGACGATGAAATTGAGGAGTCATTACAGCAAGCATGACAGATTGAGCAATAAAGTTATCATCACGATGAGTCTTCCGAAGCTCATGCTCTACTGGCTGCTCAAGTCCGGGTTTGGCTCGAGAGGTCTCTCTATATCATAGAGTAACTTCTCGGCTCCCAGGACTATCCTGAGATTCATTTCCCAATCTGAAAAATTTGCGCCGTTAAAGATATTCTCACCCATGATTATGTCCCTACGCTAATCTTTCCAGCCATCTTGATTGCTATAGTCCAACTATCCAATCAACGATTTCGGGTACACTCAAAATGCAATTGTTACTATGGTCCAACTATATAACCAACTACAAATGGAGTAGAGTTGAGTACATGCCAACTGTTCAAAGAAAGCAATAAATGATATTAGTCCAACTAATATATATATATATAATGAGATATAATAATAAAAGAGCGCGTATTAGCGAGTATTAAACGAAATTGTAAATTTAATACTGGTTTCCCACTATTTTTCGGCGAGCCTCTAACCCTCTGTTGAGTACTCGGGAAACCTAGTTTCCTAGTGGGCTAGGATCTCGTTAATAATACACAACCTTGACTTTGGCCAACAAGCTGTATAAACTTAATTAGGTAGATCACTAAGATCAATTGGATCCCATCCAATTTCTAGATCTGGTAGGTGGACCTCCAAGTCTGATGAGTGGTAAATGTATCACTATTTCCCACTCATTTAACTTAATATTTTGTGTTGTTTCTTGAGTTTTGTGAATATTTTGATGTGTTTTGTGTTATTTTGTAGATAAATAAAGTTTCAGGAATTCTGAAGGTGATTTGGGGCCAAAATAGTGAAAAACAGACAAAATGGCAAAATCGTCATTTGGCACATCGCGACGCACAAGCCTTTAGCGTCGCGGCGTCTAACATGCACCTGGAGTTGCTAAAGTGCACCGTGGACACGTGTCAGAATCTGAGAAGTTTGACTTTGCTAACGTGCGTCGTGCCACGTGTCATCATCTTATGGTGCCGATAATCGCCATCGCCACATGTCGCCACGTATCACCCCACGTGTCAGCCACGTCAGCAGAAGACCGAGTCAACTTTGCCACGTCACCGCCACGTCATCATCATCCAATCATTGCGCACCACATGTCGTAATCCTACGGTGCCGACAATCACTATCGCCACGTCATTGCCACATCATCGCCACGTCACTGCTACGTCAGATCAATTATTGAATTAATCATCCAAAATGCCACGTCGGCAGATAAGAATCCGAAACAGCTAATCAGAGCATGACACGTCAGCGTCGCGACGCGCAGCCCGCGTCGCGACGCACGAAGCCTACCGAGGCCTATAAATTCAGCTCATTCTTTTGATTTCAGATGTACCTTCCTCTCTAAATTCTCTGATGTAAATAGGGAGTTTTATATCTAGTTTATTTTAATTTTAGTTTGTAATTAATTTTAATTACTTTCTGTAATAATAATTTACTTTCTTTACTTTTTTAATTTTTACTATTCAACATGAGGAGGTAACTTCCCCCTGCTAAGGTGAAAGGTAAATCTTTTATTACTGCTATTTAGATTAATCTCCCTTAATTAAAATATATTCACTACTTAAAATTCGACTTAACAAGGATACCGCTATATTGGTCGGTTGGTAATCAATTATAAACTGGTTTTAATTTTACTAAGCAAGGATACCGCCTGGTTGGTCAGTTGGTAATTTACAGCCTATATGGCTGGTTTATGGAAAAATATTGATACCGCCTTTATGGCAGGTCGGACTTAATTTGACTTAATCAGGTTACCGCCTATATGGCTGATTGGTAATGTTATCACAACTTAATATATTATATTAAGGGAGATATCTAAAATAATAGTGGTAAAAGTAGATCCTTTAACCCAATAATTTTATTTTATTGTAATTTTACTTTACAGTATTTACTTTACCGCATTTACTTTTCAGCATTTTACTTAATATCTTTTATTTTTAAGTTTTTACTAGCCCTAGTTATGTGTCGTAACTAAGTTAGTTATCTGGGGCTGTGATGAATTTTAATATCACCGGTTTATAAGGGGTTATTTTATAGTTTGGGTAATTTAAAGGTTTACTTATTAAGTCTTAAGCTTAATGCGTCTTGTTAACTGGCCATTAATAAGATTGATCTGGTAAATCTAAAATAAACTTGACAAAGGAATTTTAGGTTTCAGCCTTAGACTTAGTAGCCCACGATATTCCTTGAGGATAGATAACCCTTTAATAGATTTCCTTACAGGATATACATATATCTGTCGGGCGGGGGTAGCCATAATTGGAACTTAATCTTAATGAATCCAGGTAATTTGGTTGACATAGACATATGGTTCAATTGGGTTATACTGGGTATTTGATCTGACCATCGACAAAGGCTTTTGCATAATTCCGTGTTCCAGGTTAGTAAACCGATATATTATACAAACATGAAATAACCACTTCATCTTTTAAAAGATATTGGAAAGATTCACAACCATGTATAGTTTTTTAATATTGAATTTTATTTAATTTAATTTTGAGTAATTTTATTTACTTGTTTTTAAGTTTAAAATCATCACCATTTCAAATCAATCAATCAACCTGTTAGATACTAGTAATCATTTGACCTCATAAAATTAATAGATTAGGTATTAAGTCCTCGTGGGATCGATACTTTTTATACTACTTGAATGATACGTGCACTTGCGTTATACGCGTGTGATTACGCCGGTCAAGTTTTTGGCGCCGTTGCAGGGGACTTATTTATTTTTCACTATTAGTTTTGAGGTTAGATACATTTACTTGTATCTAATTTCTTTTTCCTTATTGTTTTTATTTTCTTGTGTTTCAAGTTCTTAGACACTACATGAGACGAACCAGAAGCTTTGAAATCCGACCGCTTGACCCATAGATTGAAAGAACCATCAGACAGTTGAAAACAGAAAGGCGTGAAGGCCAAAAAGCTTTAGTCAACATGGAACCTGAAACTCTGGAAGTTGCACCACCAATACCCATTCGAGACAGAACCATTCCGGTGGTTGACGGCTTCATTTCCTGTATTGTACTTCCTTCCTTACCAGCAAATGCGTGTGACATCAAAACATGCATTCAGATGATTCAGCAATCAATGCAATTTGAGGGGAATGCAATTGAAGATCCTAATGCCCACATCAGCAACTTCCTGGAAGTTTGCGACACTTTCAATTACAACCGATGAGCTGAAGAAGCAATGAGACTGCGGGTTTTTCCATATTCCTTGAAAGACAGAGCAAAAGCTTGGCTACATTCACTACCAGCTGGTTCTATCACAACTTGGAACATTCTAGCCACCAAATTCCTTGCAAAGTATTTTCCACCAGCTAGAACAACAAAACTGAGGAATGACATCACATCCTTTGTACAACATGACTCGGAAACTCTCTATGAAGCTTGGGAAAGGTACAAAGATTTGCTCAGGAAATGTCCTCACCATGAGATTCCAAAATGGCTTCAAGTCCAAACTTTCTATAATGGACTTTCTGGACTGATGAGAACCACAATTGGTGCTGCTGCTGGAGGAGCTTTGATGGAAAATGAGAAGATCAAGCCTGAGACCTAATCGAAGAAATGGCCAACAACAATTCATTGTGGGCAACAGAAAAGAGCATGATCCAAATAATTGTAGGAATTTATGAAGTTGGAGCCAATATAGTAGTCAACGCCAAGCTGGATCAGATATGCAAATTCATGGAGACTCTCAGCACTGGATCCACAAGTTCACCATATGGAGGAGCACCAGAACCAAACCAAGTTGAAGAGATGGTGAATTATGTCAACAATTTAAACAGACAGAGGAACAATCCATATTCCAACATCTATAACCCAGGATGGAGGAATCATCTCAATTTTTCATGGAGCAACAACTCAGGGCAAAAGAACTATCCACCACCTGGATTCCAGCAACAGAACAAAAGCCATGAGTTTGAAAAAGAACCAGAAATGAAAGAATGGATTGCAGAGATGTTCAAAAAGGAACAAGTAGCATATGTTGCTGTCTTTCAGAGCCAATCAGCTTCTATCAAAGCAATGGAGAATCAAATTGGACAACTGGCCAATGCTCAGAGTTACAGACCACCAGAGAATCTTCCCAGCAACACAGAACCAAATCCAAGGAACATGGGGAAAGAGCAATGTCAAGCCATTACCTTGAAAAGTGGTACTGAAATCAACAAAGATGTTGGAATCAAGGCAACCAAAGAAGAAGTTCCAAAAGATACAGTTCCACAGTTGGAGGAAAAATAAGCAAAGGAAAAAAATCAAGAAAAATTCACTCTACCTCCACTTTTTCCACAGAGTCTCCAGAAAAATAAACTAGACAAGCAATTTTCTCGATTCCTGGAGATCTTCAAAAAGCTGCATATCAACATTCCATTTGCAGAAGCGTTGGAACAAATGCCCAGCTATGTCAAATTCATGAAAGACATTCTTTCACGAAAACGGAGATTGGGAGATTACGAGACAGTAGCATTATCAGAAGAATGCAGCGCTATCATCTAGAGGAAGCTTCCCCCAAAGTTGAAAGATCCTGGCAGTTTTACTGTTCCTTGCACCATAGGAGAACATGACTTCAGTAAGGCTTTGTGTGATTTAGGTGCAAGTGTTAACTTGATGCTCTTTTCTATTTACAGGAAACTGCAGATTGGAGAAACAATGCCCACATCAGTCTCTCTACAACTTGCTGATAAAACGCTCATATTTCTGAGAGGTGTAGTTGAAGATGTGCTGGTCAAAGTTGACGAATTCATTTTCCCAGCAGATTTTATTATCCTTGATATGAAGGAAGACGAAGACGTGACGATTATCCTCAGGAGACCATTCTTGGCTACAGGTCGAACCATTATTGATGTACAAAAATGAGAACTAACCATGAGGGTACAATACCAAGAAGTAACATTCAACGTTTTGAAAGCCATGAATTTCCCGAATGCCGAGAAAGAGGAATGTTTCAGACTTGATTTGATAAATAGTACCATCCAGACTTGCGATGCAATGCAAAGTTCTACTGACAAACTTAAAGTATGTCAAGTGCCTGTGGAGCCTGAAGATAAAACGTACTGCGCACTGAAGAAGCCAATTCATGCACTACAAGCAACTGAAGAGAAACAGTGCCACCAACTCAATGAATTGGAGGAATTTCATATATATCCTTTTGAGAATGCCAAATTGTACAAAGAAAAAGGCCAAGAAGAGACATGATGAGAAGTTAGTGTGCATACAACTGAAACCAGGGCAGAAGGTACTGTTAAACAAATCAAGGGTGAAACTCTTCTCATGGAAGCCAAAATCACGGTGGTCAGGTCCATTCCTAATCACCAAGGTTTTACCAGATAGATCCGTTGAGTTACATGATCCCGATTCCAACAAAACATTCAAGGTTAAAAACAAGCGTGTCAAGCACTACTGGGGAGAATCATTTGAGCGACAGAAAGAAAGTGTCACACTTTCAGATCCAGCATAACGTTCGGGCAGTAACGTCTAGCTGACGACGTTAAACTTAGCGCTCGCAGGGAGGCAACCCATGCAATTTGTGTATATATTATGATCTGGTGTGTTTTATTTTTGTATGTTTAATTTTTACAGGTAAAGTCATTTCACGATGGAAGAAGCTCTCGCAAATCTTCACAAGCAATTCCTTTCTCTCCCTCAAAAATCTCTGATGAAAGTTTACAAAGCTCGCTTGGAACGGATGAGACTACTGATGATTAAAGGTATTCCTACTGACATTCGTTGGATTATTGAAGCACGAGTCTGATTGGCAGGTGAGTCTTCTGACTCTTTTATTTCACATCTGCCTGGTTTAGGAAGAAGCACCTATGCTAAAAAAAGAAGAGCTAAAAGAATGGGTGTATGCTACAAATGTGCTCGCATGTTTTGTAATAATCGTTGTCGTTCTTTAGGAATGGTGTCTGATAACCGCGAAGATAAGATTAATTTCATTAGGGATGGCTTGAGTAAGGAGTCTTTGGATGACATATCTAAAGATCTCGGGAATCAAACTCAAAAAGACCCTGTTTGCCAATTTATAAGAAAATTGGATGGGAAGCTTGTCCTTGATGCATAGATGTCAATCAAGCTGCTACTTTTCTTATACATATTATATCTCTTTGTCTTTTCCTAATAATTGTGATGTTTTTTGTTGTTTTCTTTTATTTTCTCCGACAGGATCCAGATCTTTTTTACTATCACTATTTATTTTACTGTTAACTAAAAATTGTCATTTGGCAGGTATTAGTGCTATAATTTTTGCTCACCCTTTTTCAGGTGTTATAAATTCAACTCATCATTGCACTTTTGAAGGCATCCAGAGCCGAAAGAGAAAAATACATAAAATGGAAACCACTTCAAGAAGACGAGTTGAAAACTTCTGTGTGTTTTGCGGTACTAGTGTTGGTACTAAGCCACAATACGTAACAGCAGCACAAGAATTGGGACGAGTCATAGCTGAGAAGAATATGCACCTACTAAATGGCGGAGGCAATCTTGGACTAATGGGGATCGTTTCAAAGGCCGTACAGGATGAAGGCAGTCAAGTTCTGGGAATCATCCCAAAACCCTTGGCAGAGGCAGATCTTATAGGATCATCAAACAGAGAAGAACTGATTGTGCCAGGTATGTCTGAACAACTGGTGGAAATGATTAACCGTTTTGATGCTTTTATTGCTTTGCCAGGTGGTTTGGGTACGTTGGAGGAGATTTTTACTGTGCTATCTTGGGCGAACTTGAACATACACCAGAAACCAATTGGATTGTTCAACACATATGGATTTTATGATTTTCTTTGTGTATTTTTTTATGATGCCCGGAGAAATGGGTTCGTATCAAAACCTCTAAAAGAACTCATCTTCACTGCCAGAACTGCCCAGGATTTAATTGAACAAATTTTAGCCCATGAACCACAAATTGACCCTATCATTTCCAAGATAAAATGGTACGATGATGATCGTGGTAAGAAGCGTCGGATAAATCTGGATCTTAACTCTTAAATTTCCCATTTAGATGTAGAATATCACCTAACCAAGTATTATCTTCTAAACTCTTCTTCTACTGTTTAAGACATTGGGGACAATGTCTCATTTAGGTTTGGAGGTGGGGAATAGTTGATTAGTATCTTGTTTGTATTTTATTTTTAGTCCAAAATTTTTCGAAAGATACAAAAAAAAATTGAAAAATTATACAAAAAAAATTAAAGAAATATTTTGTGTTTTTGTGTTTTTAATTTGATTAATCGGGTGAAATTGGTAAGAGATAGTTGTGTAAGAAGTTTCCATTCCTGAGACATATCTCAAACCTATTTCGGAACAAGTTAATTTTTGTTTATTTCCTTTTAAATTATTTAATTTGTGAATTCTCCATAATACTGACTAAAATGGATCTTCATATGCTCAGTTGACAGGTATTATCAACGTGCATGGTAACATATGGACATGAGTTGTAATTAAAAAGTTTGTAATTTTCAGTGCTCTAGTTTAATTGGATGAATCATCTATGAAAAGTGATGGAGTAAAAAAAAACACATCTGAGATCCGAGTTATTAAGTCTGAAAGGTGTTTTAACACCTAGTGCCCTAAAGCCAACTGGTTTGGGAGTCACTGGCCCAAAGCTCACTACATGGCTCAAAGATATTGCAAAAATATATATATCTGAAGTCTGAGTAATTAAGTCTGTATGGGTGTCTTAACACCTGGTGCCCTAAAGCCAACTGATTTGGGAGTCACTGACCTAAAGCTCGCTACATAGACAGAAGATATTGTATATAAATAAAAAAAATCAAAAAGAAAGAAAAAATCAGAAAAATCAGAAAAATTATTCCATTGCTACAAAAAGGTGTGAATTCTGATAAAACTTTAGGACAAAAATATTACTTCATTCTCAACTACACTTGTGACTGTTGTGGGCAAAAATGAGTTGATTAATATTTTGTGGGTTGTGTATATAGAGAATGATAAATATAATCGGAGAATTTACTTATTTGGTAGTTTAGAAAGAAACAAAACAACTAGTAACTTGGAGTAGAAGTTTCACCTAATTAATCGTTAACTTCTTGATTCTCTTTTCGCTTGTCTTTTTGTTTTGTGTGCATTAGTTTTACTATCTTTTTACTTTTGTAAAATGTTTGTGGGTATCATTGCTGTAAACCCTCACGAGACTACAACTCGTCCACTAGGGACACCTAGGGGTTTAAAGGCTTGTTGCATACGCTAAATGCAACCGTGATCCCTATGAAAGTGGCTTAGTTGAATCTTATTTTAAATATGTTTATGTTATTTTATTTTGTGTTTTGCTCGAGGACTAGTAAAATGTTAAGTTTGGGGGTGTGATAAGTGGTAAATGTATCATTATTTCCCACTTATTTAACTTAATATTTTGTGTAGTTTCTTGAGTTTTATGAATATTTTGATGTTTTTTGTGTTATTTTGTAGATAAATAAAGTTTCAGAACATTCTGAAGGTGATTTGGGGCCAAAACAGTGAAAAACAGACAAAAGGGAAAAATCGTCATTTGGCACGTCGCGACGTCTAACATGCGCCTGGAGTTTCTAAAGTGCGTCGTGGACACGTGTCAGAATCTGAGAAGTTTGACTTTGCTAACGTGCGCTGTACCACATGTCATCTTCCTATGGTGCGGACAATCGCCATCGCCACGTGTCACCCCACGTGTCAGCCACGTCATCGCCATGTCAGCAGAAGACCGAGTCAACTTTGCCACATCACTGCCACATCATCATCAGCCAATCATAGCGCGCCACATGTCGCAATCCTACGGTGCCGACAATCACTATCGCCACGTGTCGCCACATCATTTCCACGTCACTGCCACGTCAGCTCAATTATTGAATTAATCATCCAAAATGCCACGTCAGCAGATAAGAATCTGAAACAGCCAATCAGAGCATGACACGTCAGCGTCGCGACACGCAGCCCGCGTCGCGACGCACGAAGCCTACCGAGGCCTACAAATTCAGCTCATTCTTTTAATTTCAGATGTACCTTCCTCTCTAAATTCTCTGATGTAAATATGAAGTTTTATATCTAGTTTATTTTAATTTTAGTTTTGTAATTAATTTTAATTACTTTATGTAATAATAATTTACTTTCTTTACTTTTTCAGTTTTTACTATTCAACATGAGGAGGTAACTTCCCCATGCTAGGGTGAAAGGTAAATCTTTTATTACTGCTATTTAGATTAGTCTCCCTTAATTATAATATATTCACTACTTAAAATTTGACTTAACATGGATACCGCTATATTGGTCGGTTGGTAATCAATTATAAACTGGTTTTAATTTGACTAAGCAAGGATACCGCCTGGTTGGTCGGTTGGTAATTTACAGCCTATATGGCTGGTTTATGGACAAATATTGATAGCGCTTTTATGGCAGATCGGACTTAATTTGACTTAATCAGGTTACCGCCTATATGGCTGGTTGGTAATGTTATCACAAGTTAATATATTATATTAAGGGAGATATCTAAAATATTAGTGGTAAAAGTGATAGGGTCTTATTGCGGATATCCGGTAACGCAGCGGAATAGTGGAAAATCAAAATTTTCCGATTTCAAAACTTTTTCTCGAATTAATAAAATAAACTTATTTATTTTATTATCCAGTAATCAAATTATGAAATAAAACACAATAAATCAAATTTATGTGAATTTACCGAATTGCCATTAAATATAACATTTTGTTTATTTTTAATCCGAAATTGTTCAAAACAATTTTGAACGATTCTAAATCATTTCTAATATGAATTTAACATGTTCCAAATGTCAAAATTCAATTAGCAACAAAAATCCCAAATTTTAGTCATAAGGCCGAGAGCCTCACAAGGGGGGAAATGTGCATTTTGCATTCCCCTCGTTCAAAACACATGCAAATGAAATCCAATCAACATAAGATTTAATATGTATCATATACACATCCAAATACACAACATAAAATAAAATCCCCAAATTTGGAAGAAGTCTTAAACCCTAATTTTTCAATTTCTTCAAATTGGACAAATTAGACCAAATTAACAAAATCCAATACTTCAATCATGTTTCTTCCATTCAAATAAAGTCTCAACACAATGAAATAACTGTAGATCAAATCTAGGTCATTTAAGAGTGGGTCAACAACTCTAGATTAGCAACAAGTTTCTAAAACCATGAAAAGAATGCTTACTAGTCCATTAGTAACATTCTATCAACTTCATACATCAATAACACCTTCATCAAACTTTCAACCATCAAAAGTACAAAGAATAAAGAATAGAAAAACTCAAGAACATCACAAGATGTTGCCAAGAACAAGAGGAATATTTTTCTCTCTAATAGAAAGTTGGAAATACTTACTTAAATCCAAGCTTTCTTTGATTTTTCCTTTTCTTTCTCTCTAGCTTCTTTTTCTTTCTTTTAATAGAGTTTTGATAAAGTGTTGATGATAAATTAAAACCCTAATCAAAAAACAAAACAATATATACCCTTCAATTTGGCCTTGGCCGAATTTGGTATATACCAAATATCAAAATATTTAATTCTGCTTTATTGAAAATCAACTTGCCAACTTGTTAAATAATGATCATTACACTTTAATGATATTTTCAACTTAGTCAACAATTGAAACTTGGTCATTAAAACAAATATCATAAGCTTAAGATATTTATATTTTAATTAATTTAATCATTTAAAATTAATTAATTAATTAATTAATTAAATATAAATATATTAATATATGTATTATATTTACATTAAATATCAAATACATATATATATTTATAATATTATTCAAATATCTCAATTTGACAATTAATTAATGTGTATTTGAATTAATCAAGCATTAAATGCAAATACATAAAAATTAAGGAAATGACTATCGGGTCCATACACATGTATTTTGCGTTTAACCTTTAAACGACTTTATAAATAATCAACATCATTTATAATTGTTGCCCTAGTGCTATACGAGTATATTTCATTAGTGAGACTCTCTAGATTCAGGCATATCCGTCATAAAATCCAATTTCGTGTCCATAATTTATCCACCCGTAAATTATGACGATCACGGATAAACTCGCTGAATCATACAAATCGAGGTCATGACAAATGTATAATTCCTATGTCACAGGTATCCTGATAAATCCCAGAGATATAGATGTAAACGTCAAATCTCTATAGGGATTATCCAGTCGACTATTCTATTAGTAATCTAAAAAAAGAACATTTAGAACTAACTTCTAAATTGTACCACGGGCCCATGGTTTTTATCTGATTGCTAAACATATGAACTACCTATGCTCTGATACACAGAACTGACAGATCCTATCTCGATACACACAGGACACCCTGAGGATCTATCTACACCCAACGAAAAGGCGGAGGTCTGATCTTAATAGATCGGTGACATGACTGTCATCTAAGTGTAGAAGATGTCTCATGTGCCCACAATGGCATCTCAAGTCTAAGAATCACAAGTGCTACTCAACCCGATAAGATTCTTATTGACGTTGGTGTACCATCCATTAAGAATCTTCGGTGAGTCGTTCAGTGTTTATCCGCTATAAACACCTACACGTCTATACTAGTCTCCAAGACTTATGGTTCATTGAGAAACCATTGGAATCATATATTCCAGTACACGACATGTACCGGTCTCAACTGGCTTACTTTACTGACCAAGTAGTGTAAACCTTGACCAGAAACTGTCTGAGAATGACAACGTCATGATACAACTCAATGTCAGTTGCGACGCTTTTGCAACTGCACCATGACTAGTCATTCTAAGGTCATTACGTCTTTACCAAATTAAAAGATACATTATATTATAGAAACTGCATATATTATTCAAAATAATAACGTTTTACAGAAGTATTCATAAAGAAATACAACCGGGAATTGGCGCTCTGAGCAACAACCCCAACAAAAACTCTCATTTGCTCTAGTGCCAATAATGATTGTATCTAATACTCATCGACTCCACGTGTTTATCAAACAACTTCGAAGGTATGGCCTTCGTCAGCGGGTCTGCTACATTATCTTCACTCGGTACCTTGCACACAATAATATCCCCTCACGACACAATCTCTCGAATGATGTGGTACTTGCGTTCCACGTGCTTCGACTTCTGATGGGCCCTCGATTCCTTTGCTTGCGCAATGGCTCCAGTATTATCACAGTATAACGAAATCGCATTCTCGATACTTGGGATAACTCCCAATTCTGTGACAAAGTTCTTTATCCACACAGCCTTTTTTGCAGCTTCAGAAGCTGCAATATATTCCGCCTCAGTGGTGGAATCTGTTGTTGATCCCTGTTTGGGACTCTTCCAACAAATTGCACCTCCGTTAAGGGTAAATACGAATCCAGATGTAGACTTTCTATCATCGGGATTCGATTGGAAATCGAAATCCGTATACCCGTTAACTTGCAGTTTGTTCCTCCATAAATTATTAACTTATCCTTAGTACCTTTAAGATATTGAGGATATGTTTAATGGCCATCCAATGGTCATTACCTGGATTGGACTGATATCTTCTAATTACGCTAACAGCGAAACTGATATCAGGCCTTGTACATAACATGACATACATTATGCTAGACAAACACGAAGCGTAAGGTTGGTTAGACATTCTAACCTTCTCATCTTCTGTTTGTGGACTCATCTTCTTTGAAAGATGAATCCCATGTCTGAACGGTATGTTTGCTGTCTTACAGTTACCAAAATTATACCATTCCAAGATCTTATCTATGTACGTTGATTGGGATAACCCAATCAGCCTCCTTTGTCTATCTCTATAGAGTTTTATCCCTAAAACATAGGAAGCTTCTCCCAGGTTCTTCATGGAGAAATTCTTACAGAGGTACGCTTTGACGCTTTGTAACATACCTAAATCATTCCCAATGATTAGGATGTCATCAACATATAGGACTAAAAATACGACCATGCTCCCACTGGACTTCTGATACATACAGGATTCTTCCGAATTCTTGAGAAAACCAGACGATCAAATAATCTTGTCGAATCGAAGATTCCAACTTCGTGAAGCTTGTTTAAGTCCATAAATGGACTTCTTAAGCTTACATACCATAACCGAGTTTTCGCTGGATGTAAAACCTTCCGGCTGTTCCATATAGATTTCTTCATCAAGAAATCCATTCAGAAAAGCCATTTTGACATCCATTTGCCAAATCTCGTAATCATGATACGCAGCTATAGAAAGCAAAATCGGAATAGACTTTAGCATTGCTACTGGTGAAAAAGTTTCATCGTAGTCGACGCCAGGTCGCTGCGTGTAACCTTTTGCTACCAGTCGGGCCTTGTAAGTTTCAACCTTACCGTCAGGCCCGCGCTTCCTCTTGTAAACCCATTTACAACCGATAGGAACAATTCCTTCGGGAAGCGGAACCAAGTCCCAAACTTGATTCTCATGCATTGAGTCTAACTCGGATTTCATGGCACTTTGCCACTTCACGGAGTCGATGTCCAACATCGATTCTCTATAGGTGAAAGGATCAGTCTCTTCAACTAAGAGAACATCTAGACTCTTTTCTTGTATCAAATACAAGCGTTCAGGAGGTCTAGATACCATTTTTGACCTACGGAGTGTGTGTGTTGAAGGTTCTTCATCTACTTGAACTTTAGGTTCCTCCGTTGGTTCATTATTTTCAGGTTGGACTTCATCAAGCTCAACCTGTCTGTGATTACCACCTTCTGACAAAAATTCTACTTCTAGAAATTTTGTGAAGCGAGCTACGAACACATTTCGATGCTCGATATCATAGAACAGATATCCCATCGTATTCGAAGGATATCCGACAAACCTAAACTTTTACCCTCGAGGCGAAAACTTATCTTGCTGAGTCACCCTGACATAGGCAGGACAACCCCAAACCTTAATGTAACTAAGATTTGGTCTCCTACCGAACCATATCTCATATGGTGTCGTAGGAACAGCTTTTGAAGGAATCTTATTCAAAAGATGTGCAGCTGTTAAAAGAGAGTAGCCCCATAAGTAATAGGGCAAATCTGTGAAACTCAACATCGATCGGACCATATCCAATAAAGTTTGATTTCTCATCTCAGATAATTCATTGTGTTGTGGAGTACCTGGAGGAGTATATTGAGCGAGAATCCCATTCTCCTTCATATAATCCATGAACTCACCACTCATATATTCACCGCCTCGATCAGATCGAAGGCATTTAATATATTGACCAGTTTGTTTTTCTACTTCATTTCGGAACTCTTTAAACTTTTCAAAGGTTTCCGATTTATGTCGCATCAAATACACATAACCGTACCGTGACAAATCATCGGTAAAGGTAACAAAGTACGAATAACCACTGTGAACAGTCTGACTTAGTGGACCACATACATCAGAATGTACGAGTTCCAGTAAGTTAGTGGTGCGGTGTCCAACACCAGAAAATTGGGCTTTGGTCACCTTACCCTGAATACATGATTCACAAGTTGGATATGATTCAATGGTAAGATCTGGTATCAAACCATTCCTAACCAATTGGGTAAGGCATTTAACACCTATGTGACCCATCCGCATATGCCAAAGTTCAGTATTATTAATTACAGGTAAACTATGTTTATTAACTCCAGTATTTAAAATATCTTTTGAAGTTTGCAATGTATAATGACCATGCTGGTTTGGACAACAAATGATCTGAATATTACTTTTATCATATAAATACAAAGAACATTTCTTAATATTAATACAAAAGCCTTCTGTATCCAATTCAAAATGTGATATAATATTAGCTACACATCCAGGCACAAAATGACAGTCATTTAACAAAAGTGTCCCATTCGGCAATGAGATCTCGCATACTCCCACTGCAACTGCATCCAGAGAGTCTCCACTCCAGAATCGCAACTGCATCTCTCCAGGCTTCAGTCTTCTACTTTCCTTCAGCACCTGCAACGAATTGCAAATGCGAATGGGACAAGCAGAATCTAAAATCCAGTTGGATGTAACGGCTTCACAAGCCAAAGATATATCAATAACTGGAAAAATAAATGTACCTGATGTAGATGCTCTCTCCCTCCTCAGCTGGGCTATGTAGTCAGGATAGTTCTTTTCCAGTGCCCGACTTTGCTGCAGTGATGGCACTTGTCTTCAAAAGCCCTATTGGGCTTTGCTATCTTTGCCTGTGGTTGAGGACCAAAACCTTTCTTCTTCTTCCCTTTCTTATTCTTTCCCTTTGACCAAGTCTGGGAAGAAGTAGAAAGTGAAGTAGGTCTAGGAGGGCGAGTCGGTACTCCCTTCTTGAGGTCCTCTTCTACCGTGAACAACATCCTATACAGCTCTTGGTAGGTACAGATAATCCCGTTCATGTTGAAATACATCACAAACTGGTGATAGGAAGCTGAGAGCGAACCAAGAATGACACTCCTACCGAGAATGTCATTCAGAATAAGATTATGTTGCCTCAGTTGATCGTCAAATCGATCATCTGAAGAACATGTGGGCTAACAGCTTACCCCTCATCCAATCGCGCATGGAACAGTTCCATTGCGACCTTGTGAACAACTACTTGTTCTTGGTTATCAAACAATTGTCTTAATCGTGTCATCATAGTATAAGCATCTGACATGCCATAATACTGTTTCTTGAGTCCTGGTTAAAGCGAACTTAAGATGTATGATTTAACCCTTAAATCATCATCCTTCCAAGCTTTGATTTGTTGTTGTGGCTCTTAGGTGAGTTTCCCTAACACCTCATTCAACTCTCAAAGTGATAGGTTTAGTGAAAAATTTGAAGCAAAATTCTTCCTCCAAGAGAGAAGTAATTCGGAAAAATGGGAGAGAGGATAAGAGAATGAATAATGTCATTGACTTGGTTGGTTGTTCTGTGTTTTAAAGTCCAACCATTAATATTGCCAACTACTTCCATCACACTTTTGATAAGTTGATGTAAGTCAAGTGGGTCCCACCATTTTTAAATTCCAAATTTAAGTTGGCTCACACAACTAGACTTTGGGCCCGGGTTCGTTTAATTCGATTAAACGAATTTTTCGTCGCTAAATATTTAAATCCAATTTAATTAAATAATTATGCCTCGCAAAATTATTACAAATGTCGCTTAGGAATTAATTAGTTCGCTTGAATTAAAATTCAATTTTCATCTCGTATTGAAATTCAATTTCAATTAATATATCTGATATATTATTTTAGCCCAAATAAATAAATTAAATAAAAAAATCTAATTTAACTATTAAATTTATTTTATCGATTAATCCAAAATTAATCGCGTTCTCTCTTTTGTACGAATTTAATCCCATATTATTCTTGCCGCAATTAATCCCAGATTAATTTTCTTTCTCCTAATTAATCTCAGATTAATTCTATTCGAGTCAAATGTTATTGGTGAATCTTTGAGAAGCGACCTAAGAGATTCCTGTATATGTTGGCAGTAAATACGGTCATCGGACTATCCGAACACGTGCGTACCCCATACCACATTCTCACCGATTTATAAGACATGGTTGGCTTTTAGCAAAGCACTGTGCCTACCCAATTCTCCAGAAATATCCACCGAGGAATATTATATGTATCAGGCATAGTAATACAATGTATTCATGTATTACGATCCAGTATCAGATGTCACATGCTAGGCCTAGGGCTAGCGCTGTGTTTGCCCCGTACGAAGCATATATCGGATCCCGCGTAACTAGTCTCTGTAATCGGATAATTATGACCTAGTCATACTATCCCGATATCTACAACATTTAAGAGTATTATTTCAGTATCCTGTGTGACCATCATCTCCATATGACTGAAGTGATACTCTCATCTTGACATCACATCCAATACACTACGATTCTCAGTAAACCCATAGAGGCGTACACAGAACCTGTTAAAGCTCCAGACGACCAATACCAAAGTAAACTGATTGTCGCAAGTAATAGCGATGAAAGTCTCAGGTTAAAGATCACATACACCTACCCTGATTTGGATTCCCATATACACATAGTCATACTACCAATGGGACTCCGAGGGGTCTATCCAGAGCGAAGCTGTTCCCGGTCCAACAGCTAACAGAACCTCTTATCACACTTTCATAAGTATCCAATACATAAATATATGAGAACTATGCCGTTAAGTTTCCATAACGCGCACAAGTGTAATACTAGCCTATTCTATATTATCAATGTCCATTCTCGATAATACTACGACTATGTATATTTAATGATTAAACCGTTTGTGGATTAATACTGTATCATATCTTATTAATCCGATTTAACCATATGGACTTTTACCATTATATATATCCAACTAATCCAATTACAATAATGATAAAATAGCAATTTCCTTTTGTCACATAGTTAATTTGTACAAAAACATCATGTTCTTTATAAATAGTGATGCTATGGGTCATAATTGTCCAACATAACCTCCCACGCCATATATTTTATGACTCAATAATATAAGCAGAAGATGTAATTTTATTATTAGCACTGTGTCGATTGACAGTCATTACATTGAACTTGAAAAAGCCCTCAATGAGGTATCATTTTCCTACATAGACATCATTTTTGGTAAGTATAAATTTGTCAGAAAAAAATCCAAGCTTAAAACCATTCTTGCTAAGGAGTGAACTCGAAATCAAGTTCTTTCGAATATCAATAACATAAAAAATATTTTTCAATGTAAGCTCATTTCTGCATATTATCTTGAAAACCATTGTGCCTTGTCCAACTACTCTGGAGGTCGACGAATTTCTCATAGTCAGATGATCGCCACCAATGAACTTCTGATATGAGGAAAACATATTGCTATCTGTACAAATATGGCGAGTAGCCCCAGTGTCTATCCACCATTCTTTCACGTTTCCAACCAAGTTGGATTCAGTTACAACTTCTGTGAGGTTTAACTCAGAGATCTCATCAGATAATTGCTCATCTTCAGTGACGTGAGCCTTATTTTTATTTTTCTTGCCTTTGTCCTGAGACTTCTTATTTCTACAATCCTTTGTCATATGATCGCTTTTCCTACAGACGTAGCACTTCCATTTGAACTTCTTATTTTCTTGGCAAGAACCAGTTCCCCTGTTCTTTCTCTTTCTACTACCATTTCCACCCTCGACGATGTTGGTCTTAGACTCTATAGTCTTGTAGCTTGCCATCTCAGACTTCTTATTTTCATATTCTATCCTCAATCGAACTCTGAGGTCTTCAAGACTCATCTTCTTCTTCTTGTGTTTCAGATAGCTCCTGAAGTCCTTCTATGATTGAGGCAACTTTTCAATAATTGTGGCAACTTGAAACGTCTCGCAGAGTTGCATTCATTCATCCAATATTTCATGAATGATCAACTATAGTTACCCAGCTGAGACATTACCATCCTCGAATCTACCATTTTGTAATACATGAACCTACTATCGATAAATTTCTTTTGACCAACTTCCTCAGTATTGTACTTTTTCTCAAGAGATTCCCATAGAATCTTCACAGAAGCCATGCCTTGATACATATTTTATAGAGTATTATCAAGCCCTCCCAAAAGATAGTTCTTGCATAAGAAGTCATCTGAAAACCATGTCTCAACTCGAAGTTACTTGGTTGTTTTTGTTTCTCCCTTCCCATGACCTGGAGGATCTTCCTTGAGATACTTAGCCAAATACAATGTTGTTACATAGAATAGTATTTTTCTCTGCCACTGTTTGAAGTTTGCTCCACCAAACTATAACACCCCGATAATCCTGATGACTATTACATTATGGGACGCATGATACATGATATAAATCATGTTCGAACACGTATAAACTCATGAAATGACTTTTTGGACATTCAGAAAATTCCTTGCAATTTCGATACAGAATTCATTCTAAGATTAAATCCCGACAGCTTGTGGTATTTGAGCCATAAATTTTTCATACAATCTATAATTCTTATGAACATTATATCATCGAAAATATGAGACCAAGACCTACAACTTCCGCGTTGGACATTTTCCCAAATTAAAATCAGAAACAAGTCAAAAATACAGCTTACAAATTTGAAAGAATAATACCCGAGGACCAATCTAGATAATTCTCAAATGTTCTCAAAATTTCTGATTTTTTTTTTCTTCATAAAATCATTACAAAAATTATTCAATTCAACCTCTAGTATAAATATGGCCACTATTCATTCATCTTTAAAAAGAGGGAAGAAAAAAAAGAAACGTGAGAGAGGGACAGGAAGAAAGAGAGAAGAAGAAAGTGGAGGAAAGCCATTTCCTTACCAATAATAAGGAAGAAACAAGTGCAAAACAAACCACAATAAGCTAGAATGGAGGAATATCAAGCCTAAAAGACTTGAATGGTGAAAGAAATCAAGTAAGATAAGGAAAATAATACTTGATCCAAATTTGATATATTAATATTTTGATAATTGGATGATAAATGAGTGTTGTTGAAATGTGAAAGATATTGCTTATATGATTTTGGTGTTAAGAAAATTAGGATTTAGAGAAATCCCAAAAGTAGGAAACTCTAAAGGATGAGCAAATTGAGGTTTTTGGAATTTGATACTGTGATGATGATAGAAGGATAGAATTGTGAAAGATAATTTGAATGTGGAGAGTTGATTTAACTTGTATGAAGATGAGGGTGTTGGGTTTATTATGGAGTATGTCCTTGAAGAGTTGATGTTAGGCCCTAAAATTGGCCTAGCGTCGCGACGCCCATCACCGATCGTAGCGACACGTAAGAATCAGAGGCTCACTGCCTCAGGCCCGATTGTGTGAGCGTCGCGACGCTTAGCATTTGACGTCGTGACATGTAATAAGTAGAAGCCCTGCCTCGGGTCTGATAAGGTGGGCAACGCGACGTAGAACCCTTAGCGTCATGATGCGAAACAGAACATGCGCTCTGTCTGGGACTGCTTGGTGGGCTTCACGATGCGCCAGACCCGACATCACCACGCGATACAAAAACAAATTCAGTCCAGTTCATAATCATATTAGGAAGTTAGAGGAAACTCTAAGGGTCTCTTAATCGACACATGTACACACATTACATCATGACACAAGTATGATACGCCATATAGTGATAACAAGTATTTGAATAGATAACTTATCCTAATTCTGGAATATATTTATGGGCCTATATTCTAATCAAGTTTACCAATTATAGATCATTGCAAGAACTGCAATCTCCTACGGCGAAGTAAAGTAATGCCAGTTAGATTATAAATAAGTGAGTGGACTCTTTTCTCAAGTTGTGTTTACATATATGTTTTTGAATTGAGACTTACTTTTAAATATTTTAGGGCATTAGCCAAGTTGTTGACAATTGTTTTACGATTGAAAATGTTTTTAGAAAGATTGATTTAAAAGCATGAGTTTTATTAATTTCGAAGGCATGGGGGAAATCCTACCTTAGTTTTAACTTGGTTCAGATATGGAATTGACGGACTCAGAGAACGTGTGCACACGTAGTTCAGAACTAGGGATGACAGATAGCCCTAGATCCCAGATTTTAGGCTAGGGGGACGACGAGACATAACGCCCATAGATCCCAAATTCAGAGTTAGGAGGGTTGCATAGATCCGCACTCATGCTCCAGTTCAGTGGCTTGGGGGACGGTGAGACATAACGCCCCAAAACTACCAGTTTAGACATATGGGGGGATGATGAGACGTAACGGCCTCATACGTTTAGATTCATAGAGACAGATTTTTCAGATACAGGTTTTCAGAACCAGATTTCCAGAAGCAGATTTTCAGAAATAGATTTTAAGTGATAATATTTTCAGAGATACAATTTTTGGAAAAGATAAGAGCTTTTCAGACAGTAAAGATTTTTCAGGAAGATTTTCCAGAAAGAGCATTATTTTCAGAAAAGATCCATTTTTCTTGAGATGATTTTAATTTCACTAAAACGAATGTTTTGCAAAGTATTTCAGTTTCGGTCTTAAAACTATCCACTCTCTAGGTCGTTCAAGCGATCAAACCCCCCACTCCCAGTGTTTTTGTTTTGCAGGTATACCCGGAGGATGAGTTCGAGAGGATGGATACTAATGGCAATCACTAGGGCATTGAGTCCACCAAGTCAAGTCAGAGACACAGTTCAGTCACAGTCTAAGAAAAGTCATGTATCATACATTTGCTATAGTTAGGATTGTATGTGTATTATTGTATAAGTGTTCATGAATAGAGTTGTAAAAAGAAATAATGTTGAGTATACAGTTATGTGTATTATCATGCATTATATGTCTTTGATTTAGGAAATGGTCTCATGTATAAGTTTATGTTTGAGATAGAGTAGTAGTGTTGTCCATAGTCAAAAAGTCAGAGGCTAAGGGGGATAGGATGGCCTATTCCCTGCTAGTTGCATCTCCAAATGGAGGATGTTACAAACTTATCTTGTTCCTCTCAATGAGCGACTGGTACTGTGATATTTCTGTTGGAGTTGGTGTTTGGAGTGCCAATCCAAATTATATATTTTATTATTTATTAATAAAATAACTACATTTCATTTCATATCTTATTGATTGTATTGTCATTATGCGTATTAGATTGATGTATAGATACGCTAAGAATGACATCGACATTAGAATAGTCTTGTAGTAATACTAGACACTAGGTGGTCCGACATTGGGATAAATATTATTATTGTAAACTATTCTTAAAGTGTGTGTGTGTGTGTGTGTATGTGTGTGTGTGTCTATATATATATATATATATATATTCCTATTCATTGGTTTGAAATACGGTCGAGTTCCTATAACCTAGAGGACTAGCATATGTTGTATATTGGAATTGCAGTTCCAATGGTTTAACCCGATGTACCATGAAATTTGAAAACTCATTTAGACATGTAGGTATTGTTAAGACCGAATATTGAATGACTCACAAGTGATTTCTAATAGTTGGAAGTACATACCACCGTCAATAGGAATCTCCTCGAGTCAAGTAGCATATGTAATCCTTTGACTATAGGATAACATTGACTTTGTGTGAGATCCTTCATACTTTTATGCTATGTATGTCAGAAACCTTTCATGGTATGGCCTCTAGACGTTCGTTGGGTGTGGACCGATGCACTCAGTAATCAAGTGCAAAGCAAGATAGGATCCGTTGGCCCGTATGTGTACCATAAGGGGTTTAGGTATCCATGTGAGTAAAGTCACCATTCTTAAAGGTTTGGCCAAATTCGATCACCTAGGGTGGATTGTATTAGTTATGAAGAAACATGGACATGCCGACATGAGATGTGCGCCTTGGAAAATTGACGATGTATTATATGTTTCCTCAGCATAACTCGGATAGCCTACGATGGTGGGATTGTTAAACATATGTGATGACCTCGACTTGTATAGTTCAAAAAGGTCATTCGTGTTCTTCGCGAATTCGGAGGTGGCCGAATTGCGTACATATTAGCTAGGCTTAAATTTTCTGAACTTAGAGAGTCCCAATATGAAGTGTACTAGTAGAGCACTTAGGTAGCCAATTAATTTTGATAAAATATAATATTCGATATTATAATTATCAACTAAGATAATCAAGTGTTATTGGATAACATTGATTATTTATTTTGATCTAATTGGATTAATAAGATTAATTCAATAATTACACAATGGCTTAATTGTAAAATCATAATTATCTCTACCATTTGAGGATATTAGAGTGATTGTAAGTATGTAATAATATGTGGTTTTGTCTTGATTTCATTGGATTAAATCAAAGTGGCAAACATTGAACTAATCCATTTCATAATTTTTGTCACGATTTAATTGGATTAAATCAGAGTGGTAGACAATGAAGATCAGACACACCTAATTATACATATTTTGGACAAATTAGATTAAGCCCATATAAAAATTGATTACAATTTTTATTAATTAGAATTGCCTAAGTTTTTCTATAAATAGCAATGTTTAGGAAGGTTTTAATTAAGAAAAACAAAAGCTTGTGAAAGCTAAGTACGAGCAATTCTTGGAGAAATTAGCCTAAATTAGAAAAGTGTTTAGAGAAGCTTGTGAGGTCTCTACAATATTTCATCTAGGAGAAATAAGATCGAGGCGGTGAATACATGAGTGAAGAATTCAGAAATTATTTAAGGGAGAATGGAATTCTTGCCTAATATAACCCACCAGGAACACCTCAACACAATGGAGTATTTGAGCCTAGAAATCGTACTTTATTGGATATGGTGCGATCAATGATGAGCTATACAGATCTTTCTTATTACTGTTGCCCACAAACCTAATAGGTTCCATCGAAAGCAGTTTCTACGACCCTCTATCAGATATGGTTCAGTAGAAATCCAAGTCTTAGTCATTTAAAGATTTGGGGTTGTCCTGCATAAGTTAAAGTTACGCAGCGAGATAAAATAACACTCAGGGGGTATAAATGTATCGTCGTTGGATATCCTAATAATTCCATGGGATATCAATTCTATGATTCTGAGTAATAAAATGTATTTGTTGTTCGCTTTGCCACTTTTCTTGAAAAGTAATTTTTGAGTGAAAATGGGATTTATAGAGAGATTGAACTTGATGAGTTCGATTTCAACATTTAGGAACCTGAGATGGAACCAGAGATCCAACTAGGTGAAAGATCTATAACACATGTTCTGCATAAGTCGAATAAAATATCAAAGCCTCATGAGAGATTGTTGTTAACATCTGATGTGAGCTTTGATGTTCTCCTCTTGGAGGAAACAGATCTGACTACGTATAAACAAGCGATATTAGATATCGACTACGCAGGAAACCATGAAATTCGAGATGGATTCTATGCATGACAATCAAGTCCGGGACTTAGTTGAACTTTCTGAAGAAGTTAAACCTATTGGTTGTAAATGGGTTTAAAAAATGAGGCGAGGGCTTGATGGAAATGTGGAAACTTTTAAGGCCCAACTGGTAACGAAAGGTTACACTCAATGTCTTGGGATTGACTATGAGGAAACTTTTTCACCAGTAGCCATATTAAAATCTATTAGGATTCTCTTAGCCATTGCTGCATATCACATCTATGAGATATGGCAGATGGATGTGAAAACCGCTTTCCTAAATGGATTCCTTGAGGAGGGTATCTATATGGAACAACCAGAGAGTTTCGTATCCATTTAGACTTCAAACTTGGTTTGCAAGCTCCAAAAGTCTATTTATGGACTTAAACAGGCTTCCCGAAGCTGGAATCGTCATTTGGATGAGATCATTAGATTATCTGGATTCATCAAGAACGAGGAAAAACCATGTGTTTATAAGAAAGTGAGTTGGAGAATGACAGTTTTCCTAGTCTTGTATGTAGATGACATCCTTATCATTAGAAATGATATAGGATTGATGTAAAGTGTGAAAGCCTACCTTTGCAAGAACTTCTCCATGAAAGATATGGGTGAAGCTTCCTATATATTAGGTATAAGAATCTATCGGGATAGAGTTAGGAAACTTATAGGGTTGTCGCAATCGACGTACATAGATAAGACGAGGCAGCAAATGTACCTTTCTGATATGACATACATCTTTCGAAGAAAATGGCACCTCAGACTGAGGAAGAGAGAGTTAGAATTTCTAACTTACCATATGCTTCTTGTATTGGAAGTATAATGTATGTTATGCTATGTATTAGACCTGACATCAATTTCGACGTCAGTGTGACCAGTCGATATCAATCTGATCCAGGTAATGATCATTGGACAGCCGTGAAACATATCCTGAAATATCTTAAGGGTACTTGGGATAAGTTTATGATATATGGAGAAAATAAGCTACAAGTTAAGGGTTATACAGACTGCGACTTCCAGGCAGATCCTGATGATAGAAAATCTACATCAGGTTACGTATTTACCCTTAACGGTGGTGCGGTTAGTTGGCGATGATCAAAGTAAGGCTCAATAACTGATTCCAACACTGAGGCAGTTTATAGTCGCTTCAGAAGCTACTAAAGAAGCTGTATGAATTAGAAATTTATCACAGAACTTGGCGTTATGCCTAGTGTTGCGGATTCGATCCCATTGTACTGTGATAATAGCGGAGCCATTGCGCAGGCTAAGGAGCCGAGAGCGTATTCCAAGTCTAAACACGTGGAAAGGAAATACCGCTTAATTAGAGAGATTATTGAACGAAAAGACATAGTGGTCTTGAAGGTTCAAGGACTAGAAAACATAGCAGACCCGCTTACTGAGGCCTTACCTCCTAAGTTATTCGATAAGTATGTGGAGGAGATGGGGCTGCGGTACCATCCTTGGTGCTTGGAGTGACAATCTGAATTGTACATTTTATTATGTATTACTAAAACAACTATATTTTCATTTCATACCTTATTAATGGTATTGTCGTTATGCATATTAGATTGATGTATATATATGGTAAGAATGAAATCGACCTTAAAAAATTCTTGTAGTAATACTGAACACTGGGTCGTCCGACATTGAGATAAGTATTACTATTGCAAACTATTCTTAAAGTGTGTGTGTATATATATATATATTCCTATTCGTTGGTTTTGGAATACGGTCGAATTCTTATAACCTATAATACTAGCACATGTCGTATATTGGAATTGGAGTTCCAATGGTTTAATCCGATGTACCATGAGTTTTGTAAGCACTTATAGACACGTGGGTATTGGTAGGACCGAATATTGAATGACTCACATGTGATTCCTAATAATTGGAAGTACACACCACCGTCAATAAGAATCTCCTCGAGTTGAGTAGCATATGTAGTCCTTTGACTATAGGATATCATTGGTTTTATGTCAGATCCTCCATACATTGATGCCATTTATGTTAGAAACCTTTCATGATCTGGCCTCTAGATTTTCATTAGGTGTGGACCGATGCAATCAGTAATCAAGTGCAAAGCAAGATAGGAACCGTCGGCCCTTATGTGTACCATAAGGGGTTTAGGTATCCATGTGAGTAAAGTCACACGATTCTTAAAAATTTGGCCAAAGTCGATCACCTAGAGTGTATCACATCATTTAAGAAGAATCATGGATATGTCGACATGAGATGTACGTCTCGAAAAATTGACGGTGTATTCTATGTTTCCTCCGCACAACTCGGAAAGCCTACGACGGTGGGATTGTTAAACATATGTGATGACCTCAACTTGTATAGTTCAGAAAGGTCGTTCATGTTCTTCGCAATTTCGGAGGTTGCCGAATTGCGTACATATTAGCTAGGATTATATGACGAACGTTTCTGATCTTAGAGAGTCCCAATATGAAGTGTACTAGTAGAGCACTTGGGTAGCTGATTAATTTTGATAAAAGATAATATTCGACATTATAATTATCAACTAAGATAATAAAGTGTTTATTGGATAACATTGATTAATTACTTTGACCTAATTGGATTAATTCAATAATTACACAAGGGCTTAATTGTAAAATCATAATTATCTCTACCATTTGAAGATATTATAATAATTGTAAGTATGTAATAATATGTGGTTTTGGCTTGATTTAATTGGATTAAATCAAAGTGGCAAACATTGAACTAATCTATTTCATAATCATTGTCTTGATTTAATTGGATTAAATCAAAATCATAGACAATGGAGATTAGTCACACCAAATTATAAATATTTGGACAAATTAGATTAAGCCCACATAAAAGTTGATTACAATTTTTATTAATTAAAAATTTCCTAACTTTTTCTATAAATAGCAAGCTTTATGAAGGTTTTAATTAAGAAAAGCAAAAGTTTATGAAAGCTAAGTACAAGCAATTCTTGGAGAAATTAGCCTAAGTTAGAGAAGTGTTTAGCGAAGCTTGTGAGATCTCTACAACATTTCATCTAGGAGAAATAAAGATTGGATCTTGGGGTGAAGCTTGCTAGCATTGGAATCAAGATTGGATCTTCGATTCAAGCTTGCTAATCCTTGGAAGTTCTCTAAGTATTTCAACAAGAAGAAGTAGATTGGATCTTTGAATCAACCTTGCTAGGTAAGTTTGATCTTTTCCAAAAGCTATATTTTTCATTAGTGAGACATATAATGTTGAATTATGTATTAGATACATAATGTTGAAATTCAGCTAATTAATTTTGTTAGGATGCTTTGGAAGTATAAACACAATTTGCTTATAATTGGGTCAAATTTTTATGTTAGACATAGATATAAAATTAGAGTTTGAACTCTAGATAATAGCTTAGAGTTAAGGCTATCATTCTAGAATCACTTGACCACTTTTTGGTGACCTAGAATTGTTCACGAGTCACTTAATTGTGGGATTCTAATTTGGTTTGTATTTTGGATTCAAAATTTTTGATAGTGCGTATTTAGAATAAATTAATATATTTTGTAAAAATATTTGATATTTTGAGAAACTTGATTTATGTTCTATTTGGTTTTGAAATTAAAATTAATTTTGGGTGTTTTGAAAGTGTTTAGGGAAGATCGGAAGGAATTAGGGTAATATACCCTAATTCCTTCAGCTCTTTGGAAAAAGAGCCGAGAGGCTTCTGAAAATGAAATTAAATAAAAAAAAAAATTGGATTGTGCTGTACGCGCACAGTGATCAATTTTGTTTCATCACGTTCTCGAGCTTCTGGACTTCGATTCAGCCCTTGCTATACACTCATGATGGAATATAATATTTCGTTAAATTATTTAAAATACACCCATGCTTGATATCCACGGGTTAGACCCACTTCCGCTACGCGAGGCACCGATCCGACCTTAGGAGTTCTACATTTGCCCCAACAAAATGGTATCAGATGCATGGCTTAACCACACAACACACGTTGCATGTTAGACATGTATTTGAATCTATGCCTTTGTATTTTAATTTAATTATACATAAGTCATATTGGATATGCATGTTTTAAATTAAAAAATTTTCCTAATTAAGTTAATGACTTGATTGTCATAAATCTCCCATGATTAGGAGATTACTTTATTTTAAGTGATAATATTAGTAATGTTGGAGCATTAGTAAAAGCTCTGCCTTGTCAATAACGAGATGAAAGAGTTCTTACTACTTATATCCAATATCGGCATTAGTGTGAGGGTATAAGTGCTCGGAACTTTAGCCGCTCTGGTAAAATATTAGATGTAGCGTGATGAGTTAACGCAGTCACCCAATATCGTCATTAGTTTGAGGGTGTACATACGAAACTCATTAGTGCACATTGAAAAGTATACACTTAGAACACCTCTTAATCTAATATCGTCATTAGTGAGGATACGAAACGGTTCAGGACTAAATTAGGAGTCACATGAAGTGATTGACCTTGAAGGTCTACCTAATATGTTTATAAAGGCCAATATCGTCATTAGTGTGAGGCTGGAGTAAATGTCATGGGATCCACTTCTCGTTATGAAATTTTGATAGTCAAATTTCTATTTATCCGTTAAGGGAGATTAGGGAATTATGTAAAGTAATGGGAGGGCACTAATAGATTTAAAATTCCATAATCAATTAGTGTTATTATTTTTTAAATGAAAAATGTTCTGTTACTGTTTAAAATATTATCTTATAGATGGCTGCCGCACATTTATTGACGAGACTTTTGGATACCAATAAGCTAAAAGGAGCCGAGAACTATTTCGAATGGGAAATGAACATACGTTTTGTCTTGGAGTTTGAAAAGTTGACTTATGTCACTGTAAATCTAGTGCCTGTTGAAATCGATCCTGACTCCACTCCGTAATGTTGGACAATTATGACCCATAGCATCACTATTTGTACAGAACATGGTGTTGTTGTACAAATTAACTATGTGACAAAGGAAATTGCTCTTTTATCATTTGTAATTAGATTGCCAGGATATATAAATTATAAAAGTCCATATGATTAGTTCCTGATTAATAAGATATGAGACAGTATTAATCCATTAAGGTTTAATCATTAAAACATCCCTAGTCGTAGTATTATCCAGATTGGACATCGATAATGCGGAATAGACTAGTATTGCACTTGTGCGCGTTGTGGGAGAATAACAACATAGTTCTCATATATTTGGGTATTGGATACTCATGCAAGTGTAATAGGAGGTTGTGTTTACCGATGGTACGGAAACAGCTTCGCTCTAGATAGACCCCTCGGAATTCCATTGGTAGTATGACTATGTGTCTATTGAAGTCCGAATCAGGGTAGGTGTATTTGGTCTTAACCTGAGACTTGCACCGCTAATACTTGCGACAATCAATATACTTTGGTTTTGGTCGTCCAGGGCTTTAACAGGTTCTGTGTACGCCTCTTCTGGGTATATTGAGAATCGTAGGGTATTGGGTGTGATGTCAAGATTGAATTATCACTTCAGTCATATGGAGATGATGGTCACGTAGGATACGGAACTGGTGCTCTTATATGCTGCAGCTATCGGGATAATATGACTAGGTCATGCTTATCCGATTATAGAGACTAGTTACCAGAGATCTGATATGTGATTCGTACGGGGCAGACACAATTCCAGCCCCGGGCCTAGCACGTGACATCTGATACTGGATCACAATACGCAATACTGTGTATACTACGCCTGATATAGATTACATATTCATTAAGAATATTTCTGGAGAATTGGGTAGGCACGATGCTTTGCTAGAAGCCAACCATGTTTTGTAAATCGGTAAAAACATAGTACTAGGTACGCACGTGTTCGGATAGTCCGACGATCGGATTTACTGCCAACATATCCAAGGATCTCATGGGTCGCTTCCCGAAGATTCACCGATGACGTATGACTCAGATATAATTAATCTAGGATTAATTATAAGAGAGAGAAAATTAATCTAGGATTAATTACGGAGATATTTTATCTGGGATAAAATATTATTTAAAGAGAGAGAACGATTAATTTGGAATTAATTGATAAAATAATATATTCGATATATTATACGAAATTAGATTTCGACGCGGAATTAAAATTAGATTTTAATTCGGGCGAAAGAGTTAATTTAGAATTAATTCGCTAGCGACGTGAATAGTATTTTTGCTATGCAAAATTATTTAATTAAATTTGATTTAATTACGTCGCAACGGAAAATTCGTTAATTCGGAATTAGCGAACCCGAGCCCGGGAGTGTTTGCGGGCCCACTCGCATTTTGAATTTAAGTGCGGCCCACAAGTCACATCACGCGTCACATCACCTGTCACTTTAGTGATGGATGTCAAGTCACCTTTTGGTGATTGACAACCAGTCATTATTCATGATGTTGGTGGTTGGGGCAATAAATGCCTTTTTGCCTCCAAAATTGATTTTGCTTTTTGGAAAAGCTTTATCAATTTTTTGGTAACACTTTTTGGCATTAGGATTTTGGTATTATGTTTTAGAAACCAAAATACAACTCTCTCTCTCTCTCTCATTCCTCTCCTTGGCCGAAAATTAGCCTCACTTTCTCTCCCAAAACCGTGAGCCTAAGGCTCATTTTATTCATGATTTCGTTGTAAAATCTCAAGAGCTAGCACTCAAAGGGGTCTTACAAAGGTGATAGGGAAACCCATTCATGAGCATGGAATCCACACATAAAGCTTGGAGCTTGGAGCACACAAAGAGGGGTTGACTGAAACACAATGAGCACAAAATGGGCATGGCCGAGAGCTTCATCCATGGAGCAAAAGTTTTGTGTTCTTCGCATCGCAAAGCCGATCAAAGTAAGTATTTCCGCAACTTTACTTTGATGTATTCACACGTTTATATGCTTAATTTGATCTTGGTTAGACCTAGAAAACCCAACAATGGTATCAGAGCCTTGATTAATCATGAAATTGATTTAGGGTAAAATTTGGGTAAAATTGATTTGAGCATGATTTGATAAAATTGATTGATTGAGTATGCTTGAATGATGATAACTTAGAGTTATGCATGATCAATTTGATGAAAATTAAATTGGATTAGATTTTCCCTAATTTTTGGGCTTAGCCGAAAGTTTGATGATGCCCTAAAGTCATGGTGATTTTTGTTTTTTGATCATTGGATGAATTGAAAGACTTGGGATGGATTGATTAATGATTTAATTGGATCGAAATCGAAATCGGTTTGAAAAACCCCAAATTGTCGTGACCTAAATAGCATGAAATGAGATGATTTTTGATTCAATAATGTTGGACATGTGTTGATGATGATTAGCATGATTAATTGATTAAATTGGTGTTTTGGAAATGTTAATTTGAATAATTAATTATGGCTATACACTTTAGTTAATTAAATTGTGAAATTTGGAATTTTGGAATTTAATTAGTTGGGCTAAATTTGGAATTGGGCTTAAAATGTTGTATTTGGGCTTAATGGGCTTGGTTGGGCCAAGTTTGGTTTAGGTTAATTGGTTGGATCCAATTGGGCCTAAATCCATATCCATAAAGTCCAAATATAATAAAATGGACCTTTAAAATTTTAATTGGGCCTAAATTGATTTTTGGCAAAGGGTGATTCCTTATTGGCTTTGGTTGCCAAAGTCCATCCCTTATAAATTAATTGAAAGCCCATTGGACTTTAATTAAATTGACATTGGATGTTAATTGGGCTTTGAAACCCGTTATAATTAGATTTAGAATCTAAGTCGCAAAAGGCTCATTAAAAAGTGTAATTATTTAATTTGGAATTAAATGAAAGAATTAGTATTGAATACAAATTAAATTGGATTTAATATTGTAGTTTGATATAATTCAAGAATTTGTACTTTGAGTACTTATTCTTAAAACGAGTTTGACTCGCGCAAATCAAATCGTTGTTTGAACATTGGATCGTCATTAATTTCAGATTAATGGATTAGATTGATTGATAACATGCTTTGTGTGAATACATGGATGTGATGTATGAATAATGTATATCAGATGGATATTAAATGGTTGAGGGCAATTTTGGGAATTGTTGTAATAAATTTAGAATTTATTAAATTGGACCTGCGTCTCCAGCCTATTACCTCTTGACTCTTTGTATTTCTCTTCTCACATATTCCCCTAAATGTAAATGAGGTTTCTTTATAAGTGTTATGTAATTGGGTAGAAGTAAGAATTATGCTAGCGGGAGAGAGGAAATGGAGAGATTTGTTGTAGGAACAAGTTGTTTAAATATCCATATGCATATCATTATTAATTTATTTATCGCACCCTATTATGCTTTTAGAATGCATACTTAAGGGTGTATGATGAGACCTAATCAAAGATAATTAATTGGTTGCCAATTACGCGAAAAACCCTCAACAAATATTAAGCGTTTTTCCTTCCATTGAATGATTCATTCTCAAGATCCAAGATTGGCATTGGTTTGTTGGCCAAAGTCAAGACCTTTGTCCATCGCAGATGTGTTTGAATCATGAAGGCTTTGTTCTATATCGCATGTCTTGTCCAAGTTGTGATTTGTTGGCCAAAGTCAAGATCACTTCTTGTCCATCGACATCGATTACGAAGCTTTCCAAGGTCAATGGGTCCCGCTTAACTGGAATCATTAAGTTTGTTGTGCCAAAGCCAAAGCTTAGTTGATTCAGAGGAAAAAGGTTAGGTAATATATCAGATATATTGGCATATATTAGATATATGTTTCGGATTTGGATGTCCACCTACTGGATCTAGGAATTGGATGAGATCCAATTGATCTTAGAGATCTACCTAGTTAAATATCATACAGCTTGTTGGCCAAAGTCAAGGTTGTGTGTTATTTAACGGGATCCTAGCCCACTAGGAAACAAGGTTTCCCGAGTACTCAACAGAGGGTTAGAGGCTCGCCGAAAAATAGTGGGAGGCAAGTATTAAATTTGCAATTTCATTTAGATATTTGCCAATACTCGTTCATTTCAATTTTTCGTCATTAATTTAAATATATATATATATATATATATATATATATATATATATATATATATATATATATATATATATATATATATATATTAGTTGGACTAATATTTAATCGTTGTTTTAATTAAACAGTTGGACTGTATTCAAACTACTTCAAATTATAGTTGATTATATAATTGGATTATAGTAATCAATACATTTGAATTTAACCAATCAAATTATAGTTGATTATATAGTTGGACTATAGTAATCACTATAATCTATAGTACCTGAAATCGTTGATTGGATAGTTGGACTATAGCAATCAAGATAACTGAAAGATTAGCGTTTAAAACATAATCCTGGGAGAAAATATCGTTAAGCGGCTTTAATTTTCAAATTGGGAATAATACCTCAGGATAGTCCTGGGAATTGAGGAGTTACTTTATTTGATAGAGAAATATCTCGGGCCTAAGCCCGGAGTTGAGCAAATAAGTAGAACATGATCTTTGGAAGATTCATGTGATGATAACTTTAATGCTCAATCCTTTATACTTAATGCAATGACACTTTAATTCCGTCATCAAAATTAAGGATTAGATCCTTGTACCTTGATGAAATTAAAGATCTTCATAGATCTATTATTAGATCTTAGAAGTATAAATTGAAAAAGAAGCTCTTTTGCTCGTGTATGTCAGAGGGTACATCTGTCGAGCACTAGGTGTCGCGGATTATTACTGACATCATTCAGCTAGGTTAGCTGGGCATTACCTACGTGGCTGAGACTACCAAAGATTTGATCTTATAGTCTCTACCCGAATGATGGGTGTGGGGACACAGGATCTGGGCGACGCATGCTGTCCCGGGCTCGCGGCCCGGTCGAGAGTAGGAGTAGCCACGGGGGACTAAACCGGAGAATGATGGAGTCGCCACCCGGTGTGAACCGGGAAAAATGAGATTTAAGGCCGCACTCACCGCTCGCAAGGGAAGACCTCAAACCGTTGGGTTCAGAATGGTCCCTTACTTATGTCACTTGTAATGAAAGGATTTATGTAATAATTTAATCAAGTTTAAGTAACATTTATTTCCAAGAGTATCATGCTTCTAAATTCACATGCATACATCAACAAGTTCATCACAACATGCAACATCTCATGGCAATCTCATGAACATTTCTCAATCATATGACTAAGAATAACCTAATCATGCTTGAATACTATCTCATGAACATATTAACCAAATAACATGCTAACAGCCTAATTATGCTTGAATATCATCCCAAGAACACATAGAATGAACAAATAGCGAAATACGAGGCGCGGCGAAGCATCGTGGCAAAGGATTTTAACCTCTTCAATTAGAGGACCTTTCATCATACTTACTAAGCCCATGCGCTTATCTCAATGCATATAAAAATAAAGACAATCATATCAAACTTAGTATATCCGATTGAACATATCTTGCATTCAACCGAACACACATCAACCGACGTGGAAAAACATCGTGGTAAAGGATTTTAACCCCTCCAAATAGGGGACCTTTAATCCGACTTACTAAGCCCATGCGCTCGGTTGTATCACACATACAAAAGTAACATGCAGAATTCAAATAACGAAAAATAAATAAACCGAAGCAACATAAAACAAAAGAGTATGCCGTTTACTCAAGTGGTACGTGGAGTTGTATCCCGAGTACAGATCATAGTACCGTCCATTCGAAATCGGCTATGAAATTTATGTCTGGGTTTCCATCCTATATACCACAAGAGACGATACTTTTCCATTCATCCAATACCCACAACACACATCATACACAAACAAGATTCAATAAATAATTTAAATACGATCAAGATAAATAACAAAAATCAAATAAAGATGAGTGTGAAAAGTACCCTCAGGTCTAACCTTTTAAATCACCTCTCGGATGTACGACACACGATCGTCGGAAGGGTGGATGCTCCGCAACTCTTCTGGTTCACTGGTTCACTGCTCTTGTTCGTTGTCTCACCGTTTGGAGTCGTCATTCTCCGTCTTTTGCTGCTGCTTTTGACTCTGATTCGCTGCCGTTTTGCTACTGTTCTGCTGCTGTATTTTAGTTACTGTTCTTGGGATGTTTTGGCTACTGTTTTGGGTGTGATTTTCGGTGGTGTTATGGTGTGGTACGGGGGCTGTTTTGATGAGGTAAAGGGGCTGTTCGGGATATGTTTTGGTCAAGGCAATGAGGGTTCTTTGGTTTGTGATCTTCGATTATTGAGAGTGAGGGAGAGTTGTGTCAATAAGCTTTGGGTGTTTCTTGTGGGTGTTGTGATTTTCGTGTGAGCTGTGTGTATGAGCTTGAGTGTTTCTTGTGTGAATGAGCTAGGGGAAAGGGGTTGGAAATTCTTTGCTTCTTTTCTTGTAATGGGCGTCCACTAGGGGAGGGGAATGCCTTGGAGAGGTGTTGTTTATATAGAGAATGGCTAGGGCTTCACCTTGTCTCATAAGGAAGGGATTTGGCATTAAGGGGAGGATTTGATTTGGTGTTGGACAAGGAAAGCAAGGGATTTGATGGGGGACAAATTTGGCTAGATGAGGAATACAATATTTTTAATTAGTTATGATTGATTTTAATTAGGCATGACATCTTTTTAATTTAGTATGTGATTTTGTTTAGTTAGGAAGTTAATATATTTGATTTGTCTTAATTAGGTATGATTATATTTTATGTTTTATTTAATTGGTAAATGGTTTAAATATTTTATTTAATTCAATGTTTAATTTAATTAAGATTTAATTTAATTTCCCATGTGTTTTAAATGTGTTTTATTAATTGGGATGTGTTTTATGGGCTTTGGTGGGTTAATTGGGCTTGGGTGTGAGGTTAGCAGCAAAACCAGAATTACCGACACCGTTCGAACGCCTCCTCGAACGCGGCACGAACGCCCGCAATCTGTTTGACATTCGAATGAAGTAACTAACGCAGCACGAATGAAAACAGTGAACTTGTGAAATGAATCCGATGACGTACTTATTCTGAATTTCCCCTTCCGACGTCCGTTTCTTGTGACTTCCGTGACTTAAAAGGTAGTGTCTCCAAATGAGACTCATCATAGGGACTTATATGCAAAAATGCAGTGCCTACACTGGGGCAGGTTCATTATGAACCAAGAGTAAACTCTTGGAGAGTTGATGGATATACTTTAGGAGGTAAAGTCAGAGCTTCTAATATGGGCAAAGGCAAAATCATCACAGTCTTCTAGGAAGACAAAGGACATATTCCAAGATGTCTGCCTAAACTGTGGCAAACGGAGTCACTGGAAGTGTGACTGCCGTATGGACAAGGCAGACATGAAGGAAGTGAAGAGGGGCAAGGCTCCGGCTTCAAGTATGTTTGTCATAAACATGTTCACTACTAGTTTCAAAATTGGATTTTGGATACTAGATGTGGTACATAAATATGTAATGATATGCAGAATCTGCTGATGAGCAGGATACTGACTTCAGTTGAGATTTATCTGCGAATCGGAAACGGGACAAGAGTCGCTGTTTTAACCGTAGAAACCTAAATTTAGGAACTACCCTTTGGGTATGTACTTAAATTAGGAAACTGTTATAATGTACCTAGTTTGACTAGAAACATTATCTCTATATCATAGTATAACTCGTTGCGGGTATACCTTTATATTCTAGAACACTAAAGTGTTTCATTTTATAAATATGATATTGAGATAAGCACATTAGATATGAATAACAATATTTATATTTTGAATATAAAATTAATCTCATACGTATAACATGACAAACAAATAGCTCAAACTGATTTGATCAGATGAGACTTATTTGTGGCATTGTTGTCTGGGACACATAAACAAGACTCGTATATCCACACTTTCGAAGAGTGAGTACTAGGACAGATTTGATTATATTCAAATAATGTCTACGAATCTAGTTTATTAGGCAAAGTGCCCAAAGCACTTTTTACTTGGTAAAAGTACAAGTGTCATCGACCTGTTAGCCCTCGTTCATAGTGACATAAGTGGGCCCATGTCTAGCTAGGCTAGAGGTGGATATGAATACTTCGTAACCTTTACGGATGTGGCATCGCGTTATGGTTATGTGTTTCTTTTGAAACACGAATCGGAAACTTTTGATAGATTCAAAGAGTTTCGACACGAAGTTGACAGACAGATCGGCCAAAGTATTATACCGTCACGGTTAGACCGTGGTGGAAAATACTTAAGCAATAAGCTTCTCGAATACCTGAAAGAGTATAGTATTCTTTCACAGTGGACTCCTCCCGGAACACCTCAATTTGACGGTGTGTCCAAACAGAGAAACCGAACTTGTTGGACATAGTAAGGTTAATCATGAGTCGCCCTACCATTTTCCTTCTAGGGATACGCATTAAACAGTGCAATACTTATTTTGAATAAGGTTCCATGAAAATCTGTTTGACAGACTTCATATTAGATATGAACAGGAAAGAAACCAGGTTTTCTCATTCCTGAAGATTTGGGAATGCTAGGCATATGTTTGGATGATACCAAACTAGAACCCAAATTGGATAAGTGCCTATTTGTAGGTTATCCTAGGGAAACCAAAGTATAGTACTTATACAACTCACAAGAGAACAATTTGATTGTTGCTCTCCATGCGGTTTTCCTAAAAAGGAATACCTATATGCAGTGGTAAGTGGGAGGAAAGTAAAACTTGATGAAAATCGGAGTAATACTGTTCCAGGCACCGATTCCTTAATGGAACACAAACAGTTCATCAATGATGAAACTGTACCACAATCTTCGAATACACAAGAACCGCGTAAGTCGAAGAGAGTCAGAAAACAACCTGGGAGGCATGGGTTTCTGATCTTACCTCATTAAAATTTCAATCTTATTGAGGAATACGAACTGGCTACGTATGAGGAAGTGATACAAGGTATCGACTCCCTATTATGGCAAAGTGCCATGATGTTTGAAATGGATTCCATGTATACCAACCAAGTTTGGACACTGGTTGATGTACCAGAAGGCATTGTGCCTATTGGTACTATATGAGTCTTCAAGGAAGACAAACATGGATGGCAACATACCAACGTACAAAGCTAGGCTTGTAGCGAAAAGGTATCGTTATGAACATTGTGTCGATTACGACGAAACCTTTTACTAGATACCATGGTTAAATCCATTTGGATTATGCTTGCTAATGCTGCATGTTTCATTTATGAAATATAGCAGCTGAACGTCGAAATTGCTTTCCTTAAACGGAAACCTTTTGGAGGATGTTTACAACATCCTGACGATTTTATCGTACCAAAACAAGCAAACAAGGTTTGTAGGTTATTCGATCCATTTATGGATTGAAGCAAGCATTGCGTTCTTGGAACTATCGTTTTGATGTAATCATAATGGTATATGATTTAATTCAAAATGAAAATAATTCTTGTGTATATAAGGAGGTTAGTGGGAGCGCACTGACAATGAATGTCCTACATAATGATGACATATCTTTTCTTAGAAATGACATTCCCATAATATAATCGGTGAAAGCTTGGCTTTCATGAAAATTCTCCGTAGAATACTTGGGAGAGACAACCTTTATTCTAGGAATAAAGATCTACTGGGATAGATCTAAAAGTTGTTGACACTCTCCCAGAACTCTTACATTAAAGTAAATATACGCGACCTGGTGTCTCATATGCTTTGAGCATATGGAGTCACAATCAGGTCAATCCAAGTGATAGTCACCGGATTGATGTTAAGAACATCCCTTAGTATCTTAGATGAACTAAGGATGCTTTCTTAAGCTATGGAGAAGGAGAACTTGAAGTGAATGGGTTCACTGCTGCAAGTTTCCTAACCGACAAAAACGACTATAAGTCGTAATAAAGGTACTATTTAGTTTGAATAACGGAATAGTGAGCTGGAAATCTTCCAAGCAAGATACTGTTGCCGAATAAACAACAAAAGCGGAATATTGCTGCAGCTGAGGCAGCAATAGAAGCGATTTGGATCTATAATAATCCTAATCAGATTAGGTATAGTTCTGTTAGCAGCTTAGCTAGGCTACAGCACAGGCTAAAGGATTAATGGTCTCATCAACGATCCAAGAATATACTTAAACTATTTATCTGATTCGTTCGGATCATACATCGTGGCGATGTGATGATCGAATAAATCGCATCAGATGATAACTTTGCAAATCCGCTGACGAAAACAGTTTCTCAGCAAAAGTTTGAGCGACCTGTACATAGTTCAAGTGTAGGACACTTGAGTGATTGGCTATAGGCCAAGTGGGAGATTGTTGGACAATTATGACCCATAACATCACTATTTCTACATAACATGGTGTTGTTGTACAAATTAACTATGTGACAAAGGAAATTGCTCTTTTATCATTTGTAATTAGATTGCAAAGATATATAAATTATAAAAGTCCATATGATTAGTTCCGAATTAATAAGATATGAGACAGTATTAATCCATTAAGGTTTAATCATTAAAACATCTCTAGTCGTAGTATTATCGAGATTGGACATCGATAATGCGGAATAGACTAGTATTGCACTTGTGCGCGTTGTGGGAGCATAACAACATAGTTCTCATATATTTGGGTATTGGATACTCATGCAAGTGTAATAGGAGGTTGTGTTTACCGATGGTACGGAAACAACTTCGCTCTGGATAGAACCCTCGGAATTCCATTGGTAGTATGGCTATGTGTCTATGGAAGTCCGAATCAGGGTAGGTGTATTTGGTCTTAACCTGAGACTTGCACCGCTAATACTTGCGACAATCAATATACTTTGGTTTTGGTCGTCCAGGGCTTTAACAGCTTCTGTGCACGCCAATGCTGGGTATATTGAGAATCGTAGTGTATTGGGTGTGATGTCAATATGGAATTATCACTTCAGTCATATGGAGATGATGGTCACGTAGGATACGGAACTGGTGCTCTTATATGCTGCAGCTATCGGGATAATATGACTAGGTCATGCTTATCCGATTATAGAGACTAGTTACCAGAGATCCGATATGTGCTTCGTACGGGGCAGACACAATTCCAGCCCCAGACCTAGCACGTGACATCGGATACTGGATCGCAATACGCAATACTGTGTATACTACACCTGATCTAGATTACATATTCATTTAAGAATATTTCTGGAGAATTGGGTAGGCACGATGCTTTGCTAGAAGCCAACCATGTTTTGTAAATCGGTAAAAACATAGTACTAGGTACGCACGTGTTCGGATAGTCCGACGATCGGATTTACTGCCAACATATCCAGGGATCTCATGGGTCGCTTCCCGAAGATTCACCGATGACGTATGACTCGGATATAATTAATCTAGGATTAATTATAAGAGAGAGAAAATTAATCTAGGATTAATTACGGAGATATTTTATCTGGGATAAAATATTATGTAAAGAGAGAGAACGATTAATTTGGAATTCATCGATAAAATAATATATTCGATATATTATACGAAATTAGATTTCGACGCAGAATTAAAATTAGATTTTAATTCGGGCGAATGAGTTATTTAGAATTAATTCGCTAGCGACGTGAATAGTAATTTTGCTTGGCAAAATTATTTAATTAAATTTGATTTAATTACGTCGCAACGGAA
Organism: Zanthoxylum bungeanum; assembly: GCA_019454045.1. NCBI lineage: Eukaryota > Viridiplantae > Streptophyta > Magnoliopsida > Sapindales > Rutaceae > Zanthoxylum > Zanthoxylum bungeanum. The sequence continues at coordinate 66,200 of SKCR01035484.1, forward strand.
AATTCGTTAATTCGGAATTAACGAACCCGAGCCCATGAGTGTTTGCGGGCCCATTCGCATTTTGAATTTAAGTGCGGCCCATAAGTCACATCACACGTCACATCACCTGTCACTTTAGTGATGGATGTCAAGTCACCTTTTGGTGATTGACAACCAGTCACTATTCATGATGTTGGTGGTTGTGGGCAATAAATGCCATTTTGCCTCCAAAATTGATTTTGCTTTTTGGAAGAGCTTTATCAATTTTTTGGTAACACTTTTTGGCATTAGGATTTTGGTATTAGGTTTTAGAAACCAAAATACAACTCTCTCTCTCTCATTCCTCTCCTTGGCCGAAAATTGGCCTCACTTTCTCTCCCAAAACCGTGAGCCTAGGGCTCATTTTCTTCATGATTTCGTTGTAAAATCTCAAGAGCTAGCACTCAAAGGGGTCTTACAAAGGTGATAGGGAAACCCATTCATGAGCATGGAATCCACACATAAAGCTTGGAGCTTGGAGCACACAAAGAGGGGTTGACTGAAACACAATGAGCACAAAATGGGCATGGCCGAGAGCTTCATCCATGGAGCAAAAGTTTTGTGTTCTTCGCATCGCAAAGCCGATCAAAGTAAGTATTTATGCAACTTTACTTTGATGTATTCACACGTTTATATGCTTAATTCGATCTTGGTTAGACCTAGAAAACCCAACATGGAAGAGCGATAAACTTTTAATAGATGGAAGGATGATAACCTGAAGGTGAAATCCTACATCTTGGGATCGATGGTTCTAGATTTGCTGAGACAGTACATAGAGGTACCGGATGCTTGGAGCATTATGCGAACAGTAAATAAGTTATTTGAAGCAAATCAAGAGATTGAAATTTATCGGAGGTCTAAGGAATTGTTTCGTGCTGAGCTCAATGATGGAGGAGCTATCAGCATTCATGTTTTGATCATGATTGACCAGATCTGATATCTGGAACGACAAGACATTGTGATTGATGAACGGTTGGACCATAATTTGATTATGTCTTCTTTGTATAGATCTTATGCTGGGTTTATGTTAAACTTCTTTATGCACTCGATGCAAGCCAGCTATGAAGAGTTTCATAACATGTTACGCACGAAAGAGCATGATATGAGAAAAGGCAACCCCAGTTTGTACCTCTATGGTGTAGCTGACTCTTCGACGACTTATGGGAAGTCAAAGAAAATCAAAATGGGGAAGAAAAAGATATCGATGAAGAACTTCAAGAAGCGCAAAGGTGTTAAACCATCGGTAGCTCGTGACCAATGTCTATAATGCAAGAAGTCTGGACACTGGAAGAAGGACTGTCCAGAGCTGAAAGGAAAAGCAAGACTCTCAGGTACGCTTTGTATTTTTCATATTATTGACATCTCATTAGCCTTAGATGCAAATAATGGATGAGTATTAGACACTGGCATTCCTACTCATACTTGCAACTCCCTGCAGGTCATGAAGGTTAAAATAAGGTTGAATAAAAGGGAGATCCAGCTTAGAGTTGACAATGACGAGACATTTGATGTCAAGGACATAGGAACGGTTGTTCTAGATCTCCTCAATGGATGTAAATTAGATTTACATGACTGTTATTATGTACCATCAATAATCAGACAAATAATATCACTTCCAATATTAGATAAAGAGGGATATAAAATAAACATTAAGGATGAAACTTTATGTTTATATGATAAAGATAATTTATTGAAATGTGAATATTATTTATCAAAAGGTCACTATGTTTTGGAAACATGCAAATATGTCTTTAATTTAGAGGAAAAACAAGTAGGAAATCTGAACTAAATAATACTGAATTATGGCATATGAGATTGGGCCACATAGGTGTTAGACGCATATCCAAATTAGTAAAAGATGGTTTGATTGAAAATCTTACCATATATCCTTATCCGATTTGTGAGTCATGTATCAAAGGAAAGATGAAAAAGGCCCCATTTCTTGGTGTTTGACATCGTGCTGAGATTTATTGGTGCTAATACACAGTGATGTGTGTGGTCCATTAAATCATACCGCTCATGATGGTTCAGCCTACTTCGTGACTTTCACGGATGATAAAAGTGCACACCACCGTCAATAGGAATATCCTCGAGTCGAGTAGCATATGTAATCATTTGATTATAGGATATCATTGATTTTGTGTGAGATCCTCCACACTTTGATGCCATGTATGTCAGAAACCTTTCATGTTCTGGCCTCTAGATGTTCATTGGGTGTGGATCGATGCACTCAGTAATCAAGTGCGAAATAAGATAGGATCTGTTATGTACCATAAGGGGTTTAGGTATCCATGTGAGTAAATTCACGATTCTTAAAGCTTTGACCAAAGTCGATCACCTATGGTGGATTACATCAGTTATGAAGAATCGTGGACATGTCGATATGAGATGTGCATCTCAGAAAATTGACAGTGTATTCTATGCTTCCTCAGCACAAATAGTTCAGAAAGGTCGTTCGTGTTCTTCGTGAATTCGGAGGTGGCCGAATTACGTACATATTAGCTAGGCTTATGTGACGACCGTGTCTAAACTTAGAGATTCCCAATATGAAGTGTACTCGTAAAGCACTTGAGTAGCCGATTAATTTTGATAAAAGATAATATTTGATATTATAATTATCAATTAAGATAATCAAGTGTTATTGGATAACATTGATTATTTACTTTGACGTAATTTGATTAATTGGATTAATTCAATAATTACACAATGCATTAATTGTAAAATCATAATTATCTATACCATTTGAGGATATTATGGTAATTGTAAGTATGTAATAATATGTGGTTTTGGCTTGATTTAATTGGATTAAATTAAATTGGCAAACATTGAAATAATCCATTTCATAATCCTCGTCTTGATTTAATTGGATTAAATCAAAATGGCAGACATTGAAGATTAGTCACACCTAATTATATAAATTTGGACAAATTAGATTAATCCCACATAAAAGTTGATTACAACTTTTATTAATTAAAATTGTCTTAAGTTTTGCTATAAATAGTAAGCTTTAGGAAGGTTTTAATTAAGAAAAGCAAAAGCTTGTGAAAGCTAAGTACAAGCAGTTCTTGGAGAAATTAGCCTAGTTAGAGAAGTGTTTAGCGAAGCTTGTGAGGTCTCTACAACATTTCATCTAGGAGAAATAAAGATTAGATCTTGGGGTTAAGCTTGCTAGTATTGGAATCAAGATTGGATCTTGGAGTCAAGCTTGCAAATCCTTGGAAGTTCTCCAAATATTTCAAAAAGGAGAAGTAGATTAGATCTTTGAATCGACCTTGTTAGGTAAGTTTAATCTTCTCCAAAAGCTATATTTTTCATTAGTGAGACATATAGTGTTGAATTATGTATTAGATACATAATGTTAAAATTAGGCTAATTAATTGTGTTAGGATGCTTTGGAAGTATAAACACAGTATGCTTGTAATTGGGACCAAATGTTTATGTTAGACATAGACATAAAATTAGAGTTTGGAACTCTAGATAATAGCTTAGAGTTAAGGCTACCATTCTAGAATCACTTGACCACTTTTGGGTGACCTAGAATTGTTCACGAGTCACTTCATTGTGGGATTCTAATTTGGTTTGTAATTTGGATTCAAAATTTACGAATGTGCGTATTTAGAATAAATTTATGTTTTTATAAAAATATTTGATATTTTGAAAAACTAGATTTTTGTTCTATAACATGTGTTGATGTTGGTTTTGAAATTAAAATTAATTTTGGGCGTTTTGAAAGTGTTTAGGGAAGATCGGAAGAAATTAGGGTAATACACTCTAATTTCTTCAGCTCTCTGGAATGATAGCTTAAGGGCTTTTGAAAAAAAAAATGGACTGTGATGTGCATGCATAGGGATGGAAATTTCACCCACATAACCGAAAACCCATAAAAACATGCCCACAATGTGTAGGATTTGGTAAATATTTAAGTGGGTTTAATAATTTAAAACTAGACCCGCTGCGGGTTTGGTGCGGGTTTGGTAATTACGCAAAACCAACGGATACCCGCAGCGGGTATCCGCTATCACAAGCTTAATTTTTTTGTTTTATATATTTAGGTCAAAAAAGTCTCTCATATAAAAGGACTCACTAACTTAAAATTTTTGAATTGCTCTTGCTTAATATTTTTGAATTTCTTCTAGTCATGGTTCAATAATTTTGATGATATGAATCTAACATAATGAAGGATATTCAGCTAGTGATTCATGGAAGTAATTGTGATGATATGAATTTGACTTTATGTTATAAATATTTCAAACTTTTATTTATGTGTCCTAATTTGTAAACTATCAAATACTTTTTTTTGTATGTTATGAAAAGGTATCAATGTTTAATTAGAAAGATTGTATTATCGAGCACAAGGGAATTCAATATTTAAAAACCCCGTAAAAATCCGCTAGGTACCAATGCGGGTTTGGTAATGAAAATTAAAACCCGTAGCAGGTATGGTGCAGGTTTGGTAATTTATTTACATATGTAGGTACGAGTTTGGTAATGGAAAACCCACACCAAACCCTTCCCACTGCCATCCTTACGCGCGCTCAATTGTGTTTCATCCTGTTCTGGAGTTTTCGGACTCCGATTCAGCCCCTGTTTTTTCCTATACACTCATAATTGAATATAGTATTTCATTAAATTATTTCAAATTACATCCATGCTTGATATCCCTGGGTTAGACTCACTTTAGCTGCGCGGGACACAGATCCGACCCTAGGGGTTTTACATCTGCCCCAATTTCCACTAGTAATGTGTAATTAAAATGGAACATTAATCAATAAGTCTATAAAAGACAAATCACACAATGATCAACTATATGATCTTATTTATGTGTTACACTAAGAGTCCACTTGTATTTATCTTAGACAGTAGTGCCAAATAACACAAGTCCTTGAATTTTATTACTAAGGTATCTTATGATAGGTGAATAAAGGAAAATTCCTAGAGGACGAGGGGGAATCCGGTGTAACCACTTAAATCCCTTCCCACTTAGGCTCTGTCGCATTGTTGACATAATTTCCTTAATCACTTTCTCAATGGAATTTCTTAGACGTTCAATCTTAGTTTTACACTTTAATTCACAAGTACAATGATGTTCTAATATATGTGGGTGTGTGTGTGTGTATAAAAAAATTCAATCAAGCTTGGATGGAATTACTTGTGTATAACTACACTTTTAACTCTCAACCAAGTATGCAACAAATAGTTAACAAGTAATTTTCAACTTTATCACATTAAAGACTAGGTGTATGCTCGTGATAATTGAATACCCTAATATTAACCTAAACCTATACTACCAAGTTTACAAAATTCAGTATATGATTTTACTAAGTTAATATTACTGTATATATTCTATAATACCAAATTTCATAGCTATAACATGTATATCATATATATGTTATATGAAGTTAATAGATTGATCTAAGTCTATGTTATTATTTTAAATCTAAAAAATTCCAGGATTGACTTGTGTTAGTGTCACGTTCGTTCAGCCGTTCGAATGAAACTTGACAGAGAGTTCACGTTCGTCAGCGTTCGATATTGAATGAATTTTTCCAGAGGACTTGAGTTAGAGTGTCGTTTGAATACATGTTCGAACGAACCTTTCCAGAGGACTGGCGTTCGAGTTGCATTTGAAGACGCGTTCGAACGAAACTACATAATATTGGGTTTTTTCCTTATGCATTCGTTAGGCGTTCGACCACCCTTACATAATTTTCATGCATAGAACGCATTTTTGGAAGAAGACCATTAAAACATGTAAAATTCAGAGTTAACAACACTTAGAAAATAATAGGTTCTTAAGATTGTTGTTCTATATGTGTTATTAAATAAATTTAATATGCATCATTCAATCAAGTTCTCACTATCATGCAATCAATGGAAACTAGAAAAACCTGAAAATATGTGTTGTAGAAGATGATGATTCTAAAACCAAGTCGAGTTGCCTCTGTCCTTAAGAACTTATTAGCCCCACCTCGGTGCTCTACGGATGTCTTGTGGCTAACGTTCTCCCAGGATTACTTGGTTGCTTCTCATAGAAGGAGCACTCCTTTCTTCAAGAACTTGAACTTGGAACAATGGTGGAAACTCTCTCTTAGAATTGACTCTCTTAATAATGAATGATTTATGATATTTTTTTGGATGCCTAGAAAATGAACACAAAGTTCATTTTTATAGGCATGGATGGGTGCCTTTGTGGGAACCCTTTGGTTTAGGGTGTAACCCTCCTAAGGATTTTACCCCTTCCTAATGCCTTTAAATGCCTATGGTTATATTCTTTCAATTTAGGGGATATGTCCCTTCAAATTGTTCCTTTCCCATAAGACACTTCTTAAGGGACACATTTCTCCTACATTTTTACTGTAAATATTAGAGAATTTTCCTACATTAAGAAAAAGATAAGAAGAACTAGTAATTTTATAAAAAATGACAAACAAATTAATTAATATTAGCTAGGTTGCCCATCCTAGTTACTTGGACATGAAAACAATATCTACATAAACACATATATATGCTAATGAGATGGGCCATTAACTAATATAAAGTTTGTCCATATACATGTATAAGTTTCTCCCCACTACAAGTTTTTGGTTTTAATTAATTAGTTATCAAGACAGGTGGTATAACTGGTAATTACCCTGCAACTCAATTTAATTATTCCAGATCATAGCATGCAGCTTGATTATTCAAAAAAATATATAGCAAATATGAGAAGCTAATTAAGTGTCAAATTGAAAAATTTACTCTTAAAATTTCTCTCTATTAACCGGACCGCCCGATTGAATTAGTCGAACTAATAATCATCCCTGAATCAGGTCTGATTTAACCTTCAAAATTAGGCCATAAAAATTGATCAAAATCGATGAACCGATTTGGTCGATTTTTCACCCTAAAAATAAATAAATATTTATTTATAATTTTTATTAAGTTAAAATTATTTATGAAGTCAACCGGTTCAACTATAATAGTTCAACCGATCAAACTAGTAGCTTATTAAATTTTTATATCAACTGTTCAACTACCGGTCTAATTTTTTAAAACAATGCTATTAACTACAATCATGTATGTAGATGAGGAGCAGGGTTGGACATTTAGTTTACATTCGTTTAATTTTGTAGAATCTCATAATTGTGCCGAATGTAATGGATAATTTGACTTGAAGATCTACCCAGTGAATTAGTGTCGTATCCAGCTTGCATCAACTTGCATACAATTTCAAAGATTGTTGTCACCGTTATCAAAAAGGAGACACCACCTTTTGACAATAGTGCAAACCACCAAAATAGTTTTAGATGCATTTATTGAGTGAGTGTAATAGTGAGCATGAGTTTCACTATAAATTGAGAGTTAATTGAGAGCTCAAACCTTCCCAACAATTAAGTTTCATGTAAAGAAAGCTTAGAGAGTGTAAAGAGAGTGATATTTTTTGTCGAGTTTAAACACTTGGAAATTCTATTCTTGGAGTAATAAAATTCGATTTTTCCTCATAAACACTCTTCAGTGATAAGAGAATCACAACAAGTGGAAATAAGCTTTGGTTATACATTTTGGTCATAAAATCAAAGAACGGAATTCAGTTAGGAAAATTCGAGTTTCGGGAAAGTTCTCAAAAATCAATTTTGAACATACCATCAGCTTGTTCATGTCGAGACGAATACGGTGGTATTTTTTGACGATCAATTGGAGATCATAGTGGCCATCACGCGTCGCACGAGTCTGACAGAGAGCTGCCACGTGCCACCAAGCTCATCAGCAGTTTGTGTATAGTCATTTGCCACGCCATTGCCACATTATCAATTTCGGTATAGTCAGCTCGTACATCAGTGCCACATCAGTAATTCCGATATAGTCAGGTCACACGTCAGTGCCACATCAGTAGTTATGGTACAATCAGCTGCCACATCATCACCATGTTAGCAATTCTGGTACAATCAGCTCACACGTCAGTAGTTCTGGTATAGTCAGCTGTCATCGACACATCAGCAGTTCTGGTACAGTCAGCTGCCACATCAGCATTTTTTGATCCAGTCAGCCGTTATGTCATCTGACAAGTAAGATTTCCTGGTAAATTTCATTGAGCCTTTTAAAGTCTCTGAAATTTACACTTTGCCCCAAAAGTTTTAGAAATTTATAAATCGACCCCTAAGTCAGATTTAGACCAACGAATAGTCAAATCCACCATTTTCAATCGTTCCGGACGCAACGATAATCTCTAGTTCTTGAAAATCAGCCTAGATTTTATCATATTTTCATTTTAAATCTTAAACTTAAAATGGAGATAGAAGATTCATATTCTGGTGCAATGATTAAGATGGCGACAACCAATTAATCTCTATGGAGACCTCAAATGATAGATTATTTTCATTACAAAGATTTGTATGATGTGATCGAGAAAGAGTGAGTGGAATCAAATTCTGTCAAAGAGAGTGATTGGAGCAAACTTAACAACAGAACTATGGGTCAAATTAGGCAGTGGTTTGGCCACAACGTCTTCCACCACATAGCACATGATACATATGCTTACGAAATATGGATGAAGCTGGAAGACATATACCAGGTAGAGACAGCTCAAAATAAAGCCTCAATAATGAGGTGTTTGGTGAACTTGAAGTTAAAGAGTGAAATTTCATAGTAGAGCATACCAATGAGTTCCAGAACCTAGTGAATCAGTTGTCTGCATTAGACATACAATTAGGAAATGAAGTACAAGTGCTTATACTCTCAGTTCTCTTTTTGATAGTTGAGAGACATCGATGGTTACTCTCAGCAATTCGCCTTCAGGAGGTAAACTTACCATGCCAATGGTAAAAGATGCCTTGTCAAATGAGAAAGCTAGAAGAAAATATGTGGGCACAGATCATACATAAGCCCTCGTCACAGAGAATCGAGGAAGACAACAAGATAAAAATCAAGGTAGAGTGAGAGGTAGAAGCAAAAGTAGAGGTAACATATGGAAGAAAACTTACTTATAAGTGCTACTGTTGTGACATAGAATACCACTTAAGGAAGAATTACCGAAAGATACAACGAAGGTACGGTCAAGGCAATTGCCAGACGAAGAACAAAGATGCAGAGACATTAGTAGTTGTCTCAAGAGATGTAGCCATCTACTATATCCAGGAAGAGACATGTCTTCACACTGAAACTCAAGATGTTGAGTGGGTGGTAGATACTGCAGTATCCTACCACATCACTCCTCACATATATTTCTTCACAATATACAAAGCAAGAGACTTTGGTGCAGTGAAGATGGAAGATACTAGTTCCTTTTAGATAGTAAGAATTGGTGATATTCATATATAGATAAATGTATGGTGTAAAATAACCCTGAAAATGTTAGACATGTTCCAGAACTTCAGTTCAATCTAATCTTGGTGACAGCCATTGACAAACAGGGCTATACTAGCCATTTTAGCAATGGCACATGGAGAATGATAAAATATGCCATGGTCGTCACCCGAGGACATATTTATGGACTTTATACAAGACTAATGTGTGCAAAGATCCTCAATATATTTGAACGGGAAGCTTCTCAAAATTTGTGACACCAAAGACTCGGTCACATGAGTTAGAAATGATTGTCTACCTCATCAAAGAATGATCTAATCACAGTCTCTAAGAATGTTACTCTAGATCCTTACAATCAATGTATGTTCAGTAAACAACATAGTGTCTATTGTAATTTCTCTTCTCTGAGAAGATCAAAGTTGCTCACTCTGGTACACTCTGATGTTTGTGATCCATTGGAGATTAATTCACTATGAGGTAACAAATACTTTCTGACTTTCATCGATGATGTTTCTCAAAAAGTGTGGGTGTATTTCCTAAAAACAAAGGATCAGGTCATGGATCATTTCAAACTGTTTCATGTTATGGTAGAGCGTGAAACGGGGAAGAAACTGAAGTGCCTTTGTATATATAATATAGGTGAGTACACTTCCGAGAGTTCGATGTCTACTATGGAGTGTTCCACTCACCCCACAGCATAATGATGTTGCTGAAAGAATGATCTGCATCATTATGGAGAAAGTCAGAAGTATGATCAGCATGGCTAAGCTACCAAAGCCATTCTGGGGAGAAGCCGTTCGTGCCGCCTGCTACCTAATCAATAGATCACCATCTGTACTATTGAATTTTGAGATTCCAAAGAAAGTGTAGTCTGGAAAGAATCCATCATATTCTCATCTTAGAACATTCGACCATTTAACCTTTGCACATGCATCTAATGAGCTCATGCAAAAGCTCGATGCAATGACTACTCCATGCATCTTTATAGGCTATGGAAACGAGGAATTCAGATAGAGGTTATGGGACCCGAAGGAGAAGAAGGTCATCAAAATCAGGGATGTAGTGTTTCTTGAAGACCAGACAATAGAAGGCATTGAAAAACCTAAAATGTCTTCTAATTCTAGTTTGACAAAATTAATTCAAATCCAGACAGAACCCCAATACCAACACGAGTGGCTACAAATAATGATGGGGTGCATGATATGTCAGAAGTATAACCAGATGAGGAAGAAGATAGTGTTGATCAGGGGGAGCTGCAACCCGCTCATTCAGAGGCTACAAAATCATCCGCAGATCTGGATGACGACATACCTCTGGAAACCAGTAAACCTCAAGTACGAAGATCCGAATTCCATCAACCAGATACTCATAATCTGATTATATTCTTCTCACTGACAATGGGAAGCCAGAAAATTTCAAGGAAGCTATATCTCATAAAGATAAAAGAAAATGGTTGCACGCAATGCAAGATTAAATGAAATCTCTGCAAAAGAATCATACTTATGAGATATTTAAGCTCCCACAAAGTAAGAAGGCACTGAAGAATAAATGGGTGTTCAAGCTGAAGAAAGATGGCAGCAGAAATATGGTGAAACACCAAGCTCGATTAGCAATCAAATGATTTCTAAAAAAAACGAATCGACTTTGATAAAAAATTTTCACCAGTTGTAAAAATGGCTTCGATCCGAGTTATCCTAGGATTGGTAGTCAGTTTGAACCTAGAGCTTGAACAGGTGGATGTTAAACATCATTTCTTCATGGTGATTTACATGAAGAAATCTATATGGAGTAGTGATGAACATTAAAAAGTGTACACTTGATAAAAAAGAAACTAATCATTTTACACTTATAATTTCATTAATCCCCTTAATTTTACACATTTGTAAAATAATAATTAAATTTATATTTTATATATTTTTGTTATGATTTATTTCTTATGTACATAAAATAATAATTTGGATGCATAACTCAAAAAAATAGACGTGACATTTGGATTTTAGAGGCCAGAAACTTGAAAGGGCATTCTCAACCTTGCGCAATTTTAATTTTTTGGCAATAACTTTTTACTTTGATATTAGATTGAAGCGATTCAAGTTCCAGATGAAAGAAAATTTAAATATCTACAACTATATATTTTATAAGATTTTCTAGTTCTGAAGTTTTCAAGGTCGAAATTGATGAAGAATCCAACGTATGCTTTATGTGAAAGACATTGTCCTTTTGCATGTAATATATATATATATATATATATATATACACACACACATATATATATATATATATATATATATATATATATATAATTGGAAAATGACAATCCACCGAAAAGTGGTTATCATTTTCCATTTGCATGAAAAAGTCATACAACTTTTGGAAAGTTGTATGACTATAAAAAAAACAATAATAATAAAAAATAAATAAAGTAAAGAATGAGGTGTTGAGCATTTCTTGTTATAAATAGAGGTACTCTACACCTCATTTCCTCAGCTTCCTCCATAGAATTATCTCTAAGATTTTGTGAAGGGTTCTAGCTCTTGTGTGTTTTATTTTTTTAAGCTTTGTTGTAATTTCTTTTTATTCCATTATAAAATTATTTGTATTTTTATTTAAAGCATGAGTAATTAATTTCATCCTGCTGGGGTAAAGGGTGGAGTTCTTAATATGAGAATATAGATTAATCTCACTTATATTCTAATATATGAATTGTAATCTAAAGACTAATATTTAATTAAAATCTGGATTAATTATTGACAAACTTTGTTACTGTATATTTCTAGTTTTATTTATTTGGCATAATTGAGTACCTAACTGGAATTGTTATAGATAAATATTATCACTGCCTTTATTACTGGGTTTATATGTTTTGGCATAATTAATTCCTGAAATAAATTAACTGGGTAATAATGACAATTTATGTATTATAAAAAGTAAGATTTATCTAAATTTGAAATATTAAAAGTGGATCTTTTAGCCCCAACATTTATTTTATTGTTGCAATCCAATTTTAAATTGTCAATCACTTTAAACAATTCAATCTTTCTGTAGGACACAGAAATAGGCGACGCTGTTCTAGGCTCGCGGCCTAGTTGGGAGTACGGAGTAGCCCACGGGGGAACTAAACCGGAGAAATAACATGGAGTCACCACCCGGTGTGAACCGAGAAAATGATTTAAGGCCGCACTCACCCCTCGCAAAGGAAGACCTCAAACTGTTGGGTTCGGAATGGTCCCTTACTTATGCCACTTGTAATGATATGATTTGTGCAATAATCTAACCAAGCCTAAGCAACATATATTTCCAAGGATAATCTATTCCTAAGTTCACATGTATAAAATAAATCATCATAACGGCAAACATACGATATCACACAATAATCTCATGAACATGTTGAATCATCAAACACGAAAAATCAATAATAACCTAAACATAAACGTAAATTGAACGCCTATTGCGAAAGAAGATAACCAAATCATGCATAGGGGAATAACGTACTAATGGCTAAATCATGCTTAAGAAACAAGTAACATCCTAACGACCTAATCATGCTTTAAGAAACAAGTAACATACTAACGACCTAATCATGCTTGAACACAATCTCACGAACACTTCAAATAGATAAATGCGGGAATACAAATAGATGACAACAGTAAAAGTGTCAATAATGGAATGATATGATTAATTACATAATGCAAGAGAAATCGCCCAAGAAGCAATCATGCATGAAATGTGATGAAAAAGACTCGGTTCACTGTATATGCGTTCGTGTAGCGTTTGAAAATGCGTTCGAACGGTAAATATAAGATTCGCGTTTGTATAGCGTTCGAGAACGCGTTCGAACGGGATAAGACCTGATGCATGATAAAACAAAATGCATGCACGTTCGAGTAGCGTTCGTAAACGCATTCGAACGGATTAAGACAGAATGCATACGTTTGTGTAGCGTTTGGAAACGCGTTCGAACGAGATTACCAAAATGGCATCTGAAACGACACAAACACATGCATGGATTGAACAAATACACAATGTAGGACCTCATGTGCCCAATTGAACACATCTCACATTCAATTGATTGCACCTCGTCCGGCGCGGCAAACATCGTGGTAAAGGTAGCCTTTAGGCATTTCCCTCAAATAGAGGACCTTTAATCCACCCTAGTTAGCCCATGCGCACTAGAATGCAATGCATGCGTAAATAAAGCAATGATATGCAAATGGTAAATGACATAATAAAAGGCGTGGTAAAACATCATGGTAAAGGTAGCCTTCAGGCGTTTCCCTCTAATAGAGGACCTTTAATCCACCTTAGTTAGCCCATGTGCATTATATTACAATCCATACAAATGAATGAGACAATAATGTGGAACTCCGTATATCCGATTAAACATATCTCACATTCAATCAAACATACTTCATCTGGCGCGGCAAAGTACTGTCATAAAGGTAGCTTTTTAGACTTTTCTTCCCTCAAATAGAGAACCTTTAGACCAACATACTAATTCCATGCGCACTATATCATCAATACACAAGCAAGTAACGTGCGGAAAGTAAAAGACAGAATATAAAATACGAATAATAAACAAACAAGATAAAATAAAGATGTGTCGTTTTCTCAAGTGGTACGTGGAGTTGTTTCCCAAGTACAGACCGCACTACTGTCCATTCGGATTCGGCTATGGAATTTACGTCTGGGTTTCCATCCTATATACCATAAAAGACGATACATTTTACCATCCATTCAAAGGCCACAACATGCATCCACAAGCGACTCTCATGCGAAGGAAATAAATAAAACAATTAAAGGATGAATGAAAATAAATAAGAAAAGTGCCATCAGGTCTAACCTTTTAAATCGTCTCTCGGAAGTACGGTACACGGTCGTCGGAAGGGTTGATGCTCTGCAACTCCTCCGGTTCATTGGTTCAACATTTTCCCTCGCTATTTCGCTGTTTGGGCTGCTGTTTTTACCCCGTTTTGCTACTATTTTATTGCTGTTTTTTAGTCACTATTTTTGTTGTATTAAGGGACTATTTTTGCGGTTTCTAAGGGGATTAGGGCTGCTGTTTTCACTCTATTTTGCTGCGGTTTAAAGGGTATTTTGTGGTGCAGTTTTTGGTAAAAACTTGACAGTTTTGGGGCAGTTTCTGAGGCAGATTTCAGGAGCAGGTCAGAGGCTATTCGAGGGTGATGTGCGGTAGTTTGGAGGGGGGATTTATTTGCGTTAAGATTGGCTGGTTAAGGGGCTTTGTTTGCGTGAATGTTGGCTGGTAAAAGAGGGTTTATGGTGTTAAGGTTGGCTGGTTAGAGGGCTTTGTTTGCGTTAAGGGGCAGTGTAAGGGCTTACGTGCATGGGCGAATGGCTTTATGTTGATGCGTTGAAGGCTACGTGTGAGTGGGATGCTTCACGTGGAGAGGGCAATGTCGTGATGGTTTGCTGGAAGTAGGGGCAGTGTGAGGGCTTATGGCTTGCGTGAGGCAGTATGTGTTGCTACGTCAGTGGGACAGTATGAATGAGAGGGGCGTGAGGTCTAGGGTTTATTGTTTTTGTGTTGTTGAATTGAGTTGAGATTGGGGGGTGCGTGAGCTGCTAGGGCTTCTTTCTTCTGTTTGTGCTTTTTTTCCGTGAGAGTGGAGAACTAGCCAAGGGTGAGGGTTGAATTTGTGTCTCTTTTATAGACAAAGGCTATGGTGAATCCTTGTTTGAAAAGGAATGAGATTTGTTAATAAATATGATATCTTTTAATTAGTATTACACAAGGAATGCATCTAGTTAATTAGGGACATGATTTGGCTTAATTAGGAAGATCATATATTTGATTTATTTTAATTAGGTATGAGATTTGTTTCATTTAGGTAGGTGATTTGTTATTTAGGTAAGTGATTATTTAGATTTTATTTTCTTTGTTTTAATTTCATCATGTGTTAAATATGTGTTTTATTATTTTAGATGAGATATAATTGGGCTTTGGGCATGTGGGCTTCTTCCTTGGGCGTGTGGGCTTGGCTTTGTGGGCTAGGTCGGCGTGTGGGCTTGATGTGTATTTCAAGGGTTTTGGGCCAAGGTTAAATGGTTTGCGGGGGGTTTTGGGCTAAAGGTGTTTTAGAACGGAGGTCCAACAAGCGAGCCCGAAGCTAAACAAGCGAACTAAATCCAACAAAAATGCCAATTTATGACTTTTCCCCTTCCGACGTCTGTTTCCCGCGACTTCTGTGACTTAAAAGGTAGTGTCTCCAAATGAGACTCATCATAGGGACTTACATGCAAAAATGCAGTGCCTACACTTTTTATTTTCAATCGAATTATTATTTTATTTTACTAAATCTATTCCATGTGGATCGACCCCGGACTTACTGGATTATTTTATTACTTCGATATTCTTACACATGGGAGTAAAGAATCAATTTGTGAGTGTGTCATGTTTTTGGCGCCGTTACCGGGGAAATATAATTTAGTAAATAGAATAATAATTTAATATCCCTGTATTTTTATTTTATTTTCTTTCCTTTATATCTTTATTTTTTATTTCCTTTCTTTTTTGTTGTATTTTCTTTATCTTATTTTCACTTTTTTCTTCTTTGTATTTGTATAGATCCAAGATGTCTTGATTGATCCTAAATGAATCTTGAACCCAGACATCCCACATATATACAAACCATGTACTTGATTCTTCAAGGATATAAGAGACATAAAACTCAATTAAAATGGATCTTTCATTTTGCCAAAGAATTTCTTAAATCATCCCCATCTAGAGATTCTTCCATATTTTTTTTGTGAGAACCTAATTCGAAAAATTGAGACAGTTGAATGAGAAACTCAATTGAAATCTGAATTGACAAGAATCAAATGACGTTTACATTTGTACTTTTTTATTTTTCTTTTCCTTTTTCATTTATTTTTACTTTTATTTTTCCTTTCACTTGTTTGTTAGTTTTTCTCTTTGTAAGTATTGCATTTGCATATTTAAATTTTAGCATACAGTCTGCTTTTAGGTTGCAAGAGACATTGGTCTCGATCATCTATTGGTAGATTAAATAAAGAGGCTTCATCACCTTCATCGTCAGTCAAAATGGCTTTGAACCGAAATGAAAACCCACCTGACCGAGATGAAAATTCAATTGATCAGGTATAACGTGAGTCTCAATATGGCGATCTTATCAAGAATCCCATTATGACAAAATCACCATCTTACATTGTTTTCCCCCAGATGTGTCACATTTCAATTTTAAACCAGGTGTCATCCAAGTTTTACCCAAATTTCATGGTCTAGAATCAGAAAATCCTTATCAGCACTTAAGGAAATTTGAAGAGGTATGTAATACTTGCAAATACCAAAATTGTAGCAACAATATAATTCGAATCAAGTTTTTTCCATTTTCTTCAAAGGATAAAGCTAAAATTTGGCTGTAGAATCTTTGGTCATGATCCATCAGAACATGGGATGATTTGCAAGAGCAGTTTCTGAAAAAATTCTTCCCCTCTCACAGGACAAACTCCTTTAAGAGGAGAATCACACCTTTCACACAAGAGTCTGGGGAAACATTTTACCAATATTGGGAGAGATTTAAAAAGATGTTAAATGTTTGTCCACATCACGGGTTTGAAATATGGAGGCTGGTTTCCTACTTATACGAGGGTTTAACACCATAAGGTAGACAAGTAGTGGAAATGATGTGTAATGGTGAATTTAGGGACAAAAATTCTGAAGATACACTAGATTACCTAGAACACATAGTAAAGAATGCACAACACTGGGACATAGTTGGAACTTATGAGTTATCTATAAAACCACAGTCATATGATAAAGGCATGTTTAATCTTATGGAAGAACATGACCTTTCTGCTAAATATGAATCTCTAGCTAAAAAAGTTGAGGTATTAGAAATGAGGAAGAGTCACAAATTTGCCCAACTTTGCCAGCCCTGTAAGAATGACTCCATGACCAAGTCAGTTCCATAAACACCTTCAAGAGACCAAATCCAAACCCATAAATAACATATGTCTGATTTATACTTAAATTTTGTTGTCATTTGATATATTTACATAAGACGTGACTACTTACTGAGCTTTATAGCTCACACCCCGGCTGTTTGCTAGTTTTGCAGGTTCACATTCAGCTTAAAGAGCTAGAAGATTTCCTTTGACTTCTTGCAGACAGCGGATTACCTTGATGTAGTCAAGTCGGTCTCGAGTCGTTGAATGCTTCTGGGATGTGTGATTGGGCTCCCACAGCCTTAGTTTTATTTATTTGTATCACATATGTAGTTTAATCATGCTGAGCATAAATTTATTTGTTTTATGTCAGGCCGGAGGCCTTTTTACATATGAGTTGAGATTTTTCGGGCCGGAGGCCTATTTGCATGAGTTTAGATGATTTATTTTGAATTTTATATCTAGAAACCTCGAGGTGCTGGACTTTGATCCAAGTTTCATGATTTTTAGCAAAGGTCATGCTGAAATTTTAGTATAAATAGAGGCTTATGGAGATGGATTTTCCTGTCTCCAGCCGGTAGCATCCTGGCTTTAGGCGGGATGTTACATGAATGTTTGTTTTAATGTTCATGTGATGAATGTTTGTTTTAATATTCATGTGATGAATGTTTTAGATTCATGTGATGAATGTATTGCATTGATCATTACTTTTTTCCGCTCTTATTTTTATGTTATTTTTGGCTTTGGGAATGTAAGGCCATAAGACTAGTTTTTTTATAAGTGTAGTAAATTTATTTTCTATAAAAAATTTCAAGTTGTAACATTCTATGTAACTTGGAGAGCCAATGCCGCAAAGGACTTAACAACACTCCATGGAGTGAGATTTGAAGATCAATGGATGCCTTGGAATATTTTGAACTAATTAGATTAGTATAGAAAAAAATAAGATTCGGTCAATGCAATTTTATTACCTTGGTTCATTCTTGAAATTACTTCTTGAAAATCTGGAAAACTGACGGCTTCACGACACTCAGCATATTGCATCCCGATGCGCCTGCCTATTTTTTTAGCATCGCGACACTAAACTGGCTGCGTCACGACACTGAGTAGAATTTACATTCTACCTGGTTTTTGTATTGTAATGTGTCGCGATGCTAAATGGGTTACATCGCGACGCCGAGCAGAATTTATATTCTGCTTAACGCATCGGGATGCTTTAAAAATAGTCGTGAAGCCCGTTGTAATGTGCATGTTAATCTCAAAATATTTTGATAACATGTCATATAGCTTAGGGTACCTACTCTTACATTTTCACATACCATAACATGTTTTAGATGCATGGATATTCTAGTCATAAAATGTGATTTTATGAAATTTAAGAGTTAAATCGGAATACAATTCATTGTGCGGTAATGTGTCTGCACTCGGGATAAAATTCCAAGTGCCATTGGAATTTATAACGTGTTTATACTAATTAAATAGTTTAAAAAAATTTATCTATTTGTTAATTTCTAAATTTTAAACCAGTTAGTGAACTAATATTTTAAGTGTTAAAATAAATTGGGTCACTAACCCAACTTAATTAAATTAGTTTAATTAAGTAAAATTTTAATTGAGACTAATGGGAATTAGTGAATAAAATTTTAAGAGTTAAAATTTGTTAGATCACTGATTATCCACTAGTATTAATTATGTTATATTTTTAGAAGCGTAAAATCTAAATAAATTAGATACTAGTGTAGTAGAAACCTTAAACTATAAAATAGTGAATGAGAGAGGGATATATGATAATATATCATGTGATCTCCTTTGTTAGTCCGAAAACATGAGATTCAAAAGGCGCCTCGAGACGGCTTTGCTTTCGTCTCCCTACGGGTGGTGTCCATTTTGGGTCAATATTAGATTTGGATTCCGAGAGGATAGGAACTCTAGATGTATTTGGTAAACTGACCTACCCTACAATGGCATTTCACTAGTTAAGTCCAAGGGTTTCAAAACAATGGGTTACACTCACAAAGAAATGATTAAAATATTAATCAAAATTCCTTGATCAAATCGAACGGTAGTTTTTCAATATAGGAATAAGAGTTATTCCCGTATATATTAATCAATTGAGATTGTCTCGATCTATCATGCAAATATTTGACCTACCTTACGACGACACTTATTTGTGGGATGATAGACTTTCGTGACATAGTAATTCTTTTAGGTTTCTAATTAATTATACATGTTTTATGCATCATGTTTAATTTTATGCTTAAATATTTGATGATTTTAATATGCGATGGATGGATATGAAATGCATGTTTATTTATTTTATTTCAGCCATGGTTTCTCCAATTATTGTTATTCTCTCAAATGCAAAATTAATGGGAGAAAATTATGTTAAATAGAAAAGTAACATGAACGTCATCTTGGTCTGTGAAGACCTTAAGTTTATCTGGACGGAGGAATATCCTCCGAGCTAGCCAGAAATTCTGGCCAAGCTGTGCATGATGACTATCAGAAATGGGTTGTGGCTAATAAAAAAGCCTGCTGCTACTTGCTAGCAGGGATGTATGAAGTTTTTGCTGCAAAACATGAACCAATGGCTACAGTATCTTTGATAATACAGACGTCACAGGACATGTTCAGGTAGCCTTCGGAGCGGCAACGTCATGAGGCTATATCCTCGGTGATGACCATTGGGATGACGAAAGGACATCAGTCCGATATTATGTCTTGAGGATGATGACCTATCTCAACACGGCCAAAACTCATGGAGCTCGTATTGACGAGCGCAGCTAGGTGACCAAAATCATGGAAACTCTTCCGAAGAGTTTTTTGCAGTTTGAAAGCACTATGTTATAAACAAGTTGTCTTTTACTTTAACTCAACTGTTAAATGAGCTCACTCATTACGAGTCCACGTTGATGGATCCTCGTAAGCCCAATTGAGAGGTAAATATTATCGAATCTTCTAATTCTGTAAAGAAGAAAAGGAGAGGCACCGGGAAGGCTAAGGTAAATCTCATAAAGAATAACAAAAAAAGCTCCAATGATGCCAAGCCCAAAGGAAAGTGTTTCTATTGCAACAAGGATGGGCATTGGAAAATGAACTATCATAAATACCTTGCTGAATTGAAATATAAGAAGGTCAAAGGTAAACATGATTTACTTGTCATCGAATCTCTATTAGTGGATGATGATAAATCTGAATAGCTTGTTGATTCTGGAGACACTAACCATGTTTGTTCTTTTTTGCAGCTACTTGATTCATGGAAGGACCTTGCTGAAGGTGACTACACCATGAGGGTCGGGATATGGGATGTCGTTTCAGCAAGAGTAGTGGGAGTTTCTAGTTTAAACTTTTTGAATAATAGTTATTTTTGTTTAAACAATGTGCTATTTATTCCTGATTTTCGTAGAAATTTGATTTCTGTTTCTAAACTTTTGGATGATGGTTTTTCTATTTCATTTATTAATAATTTGGTTATTATTGGTAGAAATGGATTAACTATATGCACAAAATTTTTTGAAAATAATTTATATATTTAAAGACAGTTAACACATAATTCGCTGCTCAATACTGAAATGATTAAGGTTAAAAAAACCTATAAAAAAAAGGGCAAAAGATTTATCACGATGACACATATCTGTGGCATCTTAGACTTGGTCATATAGGCCTTGACTGGATAGATAGGTTGATAAAGAACAGAGCTTTAAACTATTTAAAGTTTGGAACTTTACCGGTCTGCGAATCTTGTCTAGAAGGTAAAATGACCAAGGGACCTTTTCCTGGAAAAGGTATAAGAGCCAGTCAACCACTTGAGCTAAAACATTCGGACGTTTATGGACTGATGAATGTAAGAGCTCGAGGAGGTTATGAATGCTTCGTCATATTTATAGATGATTATTCTAGATATGGATACGTTTACCTAATGCAGCACAAGTAATATACTTTTGAAAAATTCAAAGAGTATCGTACTAGGGTTGAGAATCAATTAGGTAAGACGATCAAAACCTACAATCAGATCGTGGAAGAGAATACCTTGATAGATATTTCGAGGAATTCTTAGTTGAGTATGGGATGGTATCCCAACTCACAACACTTGGAACACCACAGCATAATGGTATTGCAGAGAAGAGAAATCGGACCCTACTAGACATAATAAGATCTATGTTCATTACCTAGTTCATTATGAGGATATGCATTATAGATATCGATGTATATCCTCAATGTAGTTCCATTTAAGTTTGTTCCTAAGACTCCCTTAGAGTTGTGGAGTGGTCATAAACATAGTTTATGATATTTCCGCATATAGGGGTGTCCAGCACATGTTCTAAAGAATAAGACTACAAAGTTGGAGTCACGTTCTTAGATGTGTCTATTTATTGGCTATCCTAAGGAGACAAGGGGCAGGTTCTTTTATAGTCCAGAAAATAACAAAGTGTTTGTGTTGAAAAACACTACGTTTCTTGAGGAGGACTATATGAAAAAGTTCAAACCTCGAAGTAAAGTGTTACCCAATGAGTTACTTACTGGTTCGACCAGCGCGCCATCGTCAACTACAGTTGACAGAAATATAACACCTTCGACATCTAAGCTTCATATGTAAGTTTATCATAATGATCTTCCACATAGACGTAGTGGGAGGGTTGTACGACAACCTGATCGCTATCTAGGAGATGGAGAGGCATAAGTTGTCACATTCAGTGATGGTGTAGATGATCTATTGACCTATCGTAGTGCAATAGATGATTCTAATAAAGAGGAATGGCTCAAAGCCATGAACCCGAGATGAAGTCTATGTACTCCAACTCAGTTTGGGAACTTGTAGAACATCTAGATGGGGTAAAACCCATAGGTTACAAGTAGATATACAAGAGAAAAATGGGAACATATTGGAAGGTACAGACCTTCAAGGCTAGGCTAGTGGCCAAGAGTTATACCCAAAAATAGGGAGTTGACTATGAGGTGACTTTCTCGCCAGTAGCCATGCTCAAATCTATCCACACTCTTCTCTTCATGCCGTATATTATGACTATGAAATATGGCAGATGGACGTCAAGATTGCATTCTTGAATGACAATCTTGATGAGTGTATCTATATGGTCTAACCAGAGGGTTTCATAGTCTATGGTCAATAGCAAAAGGTTTACAAGCTGCAATATCCATTTATGGACTCAAGCAAGCATCTTGATCTTGGAACATAAGATTTGATACACTATCAAGTCTTATAATTTTGGGTAGAATGTCGACGAGCCTTGTGTATACAAGCGTGTCGTTGATAGAAAAGTAGTCTTTCTCATTCTGTACGTCAATGATATTTTGCTAATTGGGAATAATGACCTTTAAGGTATAGCTAATGAGTTTATGAAGGGCAAGACCGTTGATAGTGTGAGGCTGGAGTAAATGTTATGGGATTCACTTCCCGCTATGAAATTTTGATAGTCAAATTTCTATTTTTCTATTAAATGAGGTTACAAAATTACGTAAAGTAGTGGGAGGGCACTAAAAGATTTAAAATTCCTTAATCATATTAGTGTTATTATATTGAAATGAAAAATGTACTGCTAGTGTTTAATTGTTGTCTTGTAGATAGCTGCCGCAAAATCATTAACGCGATTTTTGGATTCTAATAGAGCCTTGAACTACTTAGAGTAGGAGATAAACATCCGCCTTGACTTGGAGTTAGAACGATTGGGGACATTATGATAGATGAAAGGCTTGGCTAAAATCTGATTTTGTCTTCTTTACCCGATACATATGTTGGCTTTGTGATGCATTCGATGCAAGCCACATATGAAGAGCTTCACAATATGTTACGCTCGGCGGAACATGATTTGAAGAAATGGAATCCCAGTTTGTACCTCCATGGTGGAGCAAACTCTTCAAAGACTTCTAGGAAGTCTAAGAAGATTAAAATGGGAAATAAGAAGAAAGATTCCAAGAAACAAACTGCAAGACCGCATGTAGCTCATGATACATATCTATACTACAAGAAGTCTGGACACTGAAAGAAAGATTATTCAAAGCTGAAAGGAAAAGCAGGAAACTCAGGTACGCTTTATATTTTTCCTATTATTGACATCTCATTAGCCTTAGATGCAAATAGTTGTTGGGTGTTAGACACCGGTAGTCCTACTCATAATTGTAACTTTATGCAAGCCATGAGAGTTAAAAGAAGGCTAAACAAATGGGAGATCCAGCTTAGAGTTGACAATGGCCAGACATTGGATGTCAAAGCCATATGAATAATTGTTCTCGATCTCCCTAATGAATGTAAATTACATTTACATGACTGTTATTATATATCATCTCTTATAAGACATATAATATCTTTACCGAGATTAGATAAAGAGAGATATAAAATAAATAATAAAGATGGTTCTTTATGTTTATATGATAAATAGAACTATTTGATATGTGAATGTTCTTTATCTAATGGTCACTATGTTTTGGAAACATATCGAGATGTCTTTAATTTAGAGGAAAATACAAGTGATAGATCTGAATTAAATAATACTGAGTTATGGCATATGAGATTGGGCAACATAGGAGTTAGACGTCTATCAAAATTGGTTAAGGATGGTTTGATTTAAGATCTTACCATAGATCCTTATCCAATTTGTGAGTCATGTATCCAAGGGAAAATGACAAAGGCCCTATTTCTTGGTGTTGGACATCATGCTGAAGATTTATTGGAGCTAATTCACAGTGATGTATGTGGTCAATTAAATCATGTCACTCATGATGGTTCAACATACTTCTTGACTTTCACGGATGATAAGTCAAGCTATGGATATGTCTATTTGAAGAGACATAAATTGGAATCATTTGAAAAGTTTAAAATATTCTGAAACGAAGTAGAAAAATAAACCTATAAATTTATCTAATGCCTTCAATCAGATCGAGGTGGTGAATTTATGAGCGACGAATTCAGAAGTTATTTAAGGGAGAATGGGATTCTCGCCCAATATAGCACATACCTCAACACAATGGTGTGTCTAAGTAGAGAAATCTTACTTTATTGGATATGGTGCGTGTTGGGAAGCGGTCGCGAGTGCGCAGCGGAAAATAAAAAATTATGATGCCGCTATCCCTTTGCCCAATACCCATTTGTTTTTATTATTCTACAAGCCTAGGCATGTTACTATATATTCTAAGCATAAAAACTCATAAAACATGCAAAGAACATAAACCTAAACATGCTAACTATCATAAGAACTATAATTAAAATAAAGAAAGAAAAATACTTACTTAAACCGAAGACTCCTCCAGTCCACCCTCCAATCTACAAGTTTTTCTCGAACTCAGCAAGCTCTTCCACGTTCCAAAGAGCCACCCAAGTGTGTGGCCTCCAAAGGTGCCCACACCAAAGCCAAAACTCAACGGCAAGACTACGCCTTGAGTGCACGGGTATTTTTCCGTTTGTGATAGCCTAGGCAAATACCTCAAAACTTTTAACTCGAGGTTCCTCTAGTCAATTAGACTTAAGGATCCTCAAAATCAGTGGCTTACTCTTAAACTTTAGAGTTGCTCACTTATATAAACCCAAGATATGAAAGGTTTGGTGTAAAAATTTGTGAAGAATTCTTTGGGTTTATATAGGTGCTACAAAGACAATAAAATTAATTAAGAATCTGATGTGGGATAAATGCTAATTTAATTTTAGCCATTGGATCTTAATTTAGTGGTTTAATGAGATTATAAAACCCTAATAAGAGTTTGGTCCGAATTGGAATTCAAAACAAATAACAAAAAAAAATTAATATTCACATTACTATTCATATTACTATTCACATTACTATTCACATTACTATTCACATTTTATTTATTTATTTATTTATTCCAATTCCCAAAGTGCCCCTATCGTCATTCACTAATCCCTAAGCCACTATGGAACCTCATAAATGATATGTTCAATAATTAAACACATTGAACCATTTATGAACAATTCCTACATCAATCACATATGCTGTTAAATTTGTATTGTGCACTGTTAACCATTGATTTCGACTTTGTTGTGTGTGACCTTTTGGGTTCCCCTCAAGTTGGACATGAAATGAATCGTGATAATTTAATCGAACATAAATTATCCTCCGATCAGATGGTCGTTCGATTTCAATGACCAAGGTTGACATCTAGCAACATGCCAAGTCCCCTAAATGAGAATGAAAGATATATACCCATTCTGTATGCGATTTACATATGATATGGTCCCTTACCTCAATGTATCCCCACCGTTTGACCTATGGTATGGAAATTGTCTACCCATATAGTCAAAGGTATGATGTTGATAGTGTCATGAATCATGCTAACTCAAGAATCTCACATGATTCTTCCGCTGCGGCCACAGTCTCAAGCACTGATCACACATATCAACCCGCGAACTGGAATACTACTCTTATATGAAAATATTATCCGAGAGAGTGGTGATTCTCTGTTGTATCTTTACAAACTTCATGTGTTTCAATAAATGACCCAATCATACCCTTATGACCGGATCTTTTGAACCGGGGAAGGAGAATGTCAAAGTTATTTGATCCACACATAAGATTGTAAAGACCTCAAGTCTAAAGACTAATCATACAATCGATACATGAAAGTTCTCACAGACACATGAGATAAACACTCAATGTGAAAACTTTCGGCGGTCAGTTCGATGGACACGAGCAACTCATGCATCCATGTGATACACCAAGCGGACGGATCTCCGCTAGTAGCCTATGAGATCGGCTACCCCACTTAAAAGCGGATCATATCATCATGCTAGTCTCCCTGCTTTGTGAACGCCCAGATTATTCATAAAACTATGACTAGGAACGTTTAAGAGTAATGATTCTCATAAGGCATGGAAGCCATCATCTTATTACTCCAAGGGCTTTATTACAGTGTTTGATGATTCATATAAGTTATGTAAGACACGTTTAATAAAGATTGCCATTTTATTAATTAATGAAAATATTACAAATACATGTACATATAGCCCATCCACAAGTTGGGTATAGGGCATATCCCTAACAATCTCCCACTTGCACTATAGCCAAATAGTATGAATCCGGACACCCTACTATCAGGTGTGCCTTTCATGTTTTTGTTGAGTCAGCCCTTTAGTCAGAGAATCTGCAAGATTATCTTCTGTGGGTATTTTCTCTATAATAACTTATTTTCTCTTAACAATCTCCCTGATGAGATGAAATCTCCTGAGTACATGCTTGGATTTCTGGTGGGACCTTGGTTCCTTTGATTGAGCAATGGCGCCCGTGTTGTCACAGTACATCGTGACGCCATTCTTTATCGCGGGAAGCACTTACAGCTCTGTGATGAACTTCTTTATCTAGACTGCTTCTTTAGCTGCCTCAGATGCTGTAATATACTCAGCTTCAGTGGTGGAGTCCACTGTAGTTGACTGCTTTGAGCTTTTCCAACTGACAGCTCTGTCATTCAAAGTAAACAGATATCCTGTTTGCGATCTGCTATCATCCATATCGGTCTGAAATCTCGCATCACATTAACCAATGACTTTCATCTCAGAACAATCTCAGTATGTCAAGAACACATTCTTAGTTCTTCTCAGATACTTGAGGATTGTTTTGACAGCTGCCCAGTGTTGCTCACCAGGATTTGCCTGATACCTGCTCGTTATGCTAAGAGCATAAGAGACATCAGGTCTTGTACATAGCATGGCGTACATGATCGATCCTATTGCTGAAGTATAAGGGATCCTACTCATACGCTCTCTATCTGAAAAATTATATGGACATTGCTCCTTAGATAATTTGATTCCATGACAAGTAGGTAAATTACCTCTTTTGGAATCTTCCATTTTGAATCTTTTCAAAACTTTATCTATGTACGTAGATTAAGAAAGTCCTAACAACCTCTTAGATCTATTACGGTAGATCTTAATGCCGAGGATGTAGGCTGCTTCTCCCAAATCTTTCATGGAGAAATTCTGAGATAACCATTGCTTGGTGGCTTGCATCATGGGAATATCATTTCCGATGATTAATATGTCATCGACATATAATACAAGAAATATAACAGCACTCCCACTACTTTTCCTGTAAACACAAGGCTCGTCTACATTTTTGATGAAGTTAAATTCTTTGATTGTTTCATCAAATCGTATATTCCAACTTCTGGAGGCTTGCTTGAGTCCATAAATGGATCGTTTAAACTTGCATACTTTATTATGATCATTGTTAGATACAAACCCCTCAGGTTGTGTCATATAGACTTCCTCTACGAGGTTCCCATTAAGGAAAGCTGTTTTGACATCCATCTGCCAAATCTCATAATCAAAGTGTGCAGCTAGTGCCAGTAAAATTCGAATGGACTTTATCATTGCAACAGGCGAGAAGGTTTCTTCATAGTCAATTCCTTGGATTTTTCTATAACCTTTCGCAACCAACCTAGCCTTATAGGTTTGGATGTTACCTTCTGCATCAGTTTTACGCTTGTAAATCCACTTGCAGCCTATGGGTTTTATCCCTTCAGGTGCATCCACCAAGTCCCAGACTTGATTCTGATACATAGAGTCTATTTCAGATTTTATGGCCTCAAGCCACTTGACTGAATCAATGTCACACATTGCTTTGTTATAACTTGTGGGATCATCATTATCAATGACCTGATCATGTTCCTTATCAATATGGAAACCATATCTTTCAGGCTCATATCTTTCCCTACCAGACCTTCTAAGTTCATAACCTTGTGGTTGTTCCGTCGCTGCCCTTTTAAAGGGCCTGAGGTTTAGTTCTATGTTAGTTTGTTCTTCTCGTACCTCATCGAGGTCAAGTCTACTCCCACTATATTTCTTGAGAAGGAATTCATTCTCTAGAAATTTAACATTTCGTGAGACAAATGTTCTTTGTTCATTTGGGACGTAGAGCACGTATGCTCTTGAGTTCAAGGCATATCCTACAAACTTACATTTATCTGCCTTATCATCAAATTTGTTAGTTTGTGTGAGCTTAATATATGCGTCACATCCCCAAACTCTTAGATAACTAAGACTATGACGTTTCCCATATCATAACTCATATGGTGTTTGACTAACAGTCTTGGAAGGAACTTGGTTTAGTAGTAGTGTTGCAGTTTCTAAAGCAAGACCCCAAAATGAAAGAGGTAGATCCGTGTCTGGCATCATTGATCGGACCATATCTAATAATGTTCGATTTCTCCCTTCGGAGACCCCATTATGCTGTGGAGTTCCCGGAGGAGTCCACTGGGAAACAATGCCATTTTCTCTCAAGTAATCTTGAAATGTGTCGCTTAAGTATTCACCACATCGATCAAACCTTAGTGACTTAATACTTTTATTAAGCTGGTTTTCTACTTCAGTTTTGAAGTCTTTGAATTTCTCAAAGGCTTCAAATTTGTACCGCATAAGGTACATATACCCATATCTCCAGTGATCATCGATAAAGGTAATGAAGTAGGAGAATCCACCTCTAGCGATGACTGACATTGGTCCGCATACATCAGAGTGTATGAGTTCTAATGTCTCCGTTGCACGCTGTCATTTACCTTTGAAGGGTAATTTGGCCATTTTACCAAGTAAAAAAGACTCACAAGTTCCATAAGTTTCATATTTGAATGGTCTGAAATACCCATCCTTATGTAGCTTAGTTAATCTTGTTTCATTGATATGACCTAAGCGACTGTGCCATAGAAGTGATTCATTGAGATTA
This sequence comes from Zanthoxylum bungeanum, assembly GCA_019454045.1. Classification (NCBI taxonomy): domain Eukaryota; kingdom Viridiplantae; phylum Streptophyta; class Magnoliopsida; order Sapindales; family Rutaceae; genus Zanthoxylum; species Zanthoxylum bungeanum. Next base: position 95,107 of record SKCR01035484.1, read on the forward strand.
TTCGAGTTAACGTTGTATATATTAGAGGTTGAACATTCTTTGTTAGATTGTAAGACATAGATACCATTATTCCAAATACCATCTCCATATTTTATTTCATTGAAATAAATAGAACATTCATTACAACTTATTAGGCATGAAAAGCCTTTATTACATAAAGAAGAAATTGAAATGATATTCTTTACTAGAGAAGGTACATAAACACAATCTTCTAAGTCTAAAACTAAACCATTCGGCAAAAATAATGAATAAGTCCCCACACACAATGCAGCCAGTTTTGCTTCATTACCCATGCGTAAGTCAACCTCCCCATGACGGAGTCTCCTACTGTTTCTCAGGCCCTGCACATTGTTACACAAGTGAGTCCCACAACCGGTGTCAAGCACTCAAGTAGAAGGTTCAGAGTTTTGAGAATATAGTTCAATCATATACAACATACCTGAAGCATTGGGCTTCTTGGCCTCTTGGGCTTCCCTAGCTTCCTTGGCTTTCAAGGATCTGCAGTCTTTCTTCCAATGACCATTTTTTCCACAAAAGAAACATTTCACATTTCCCTTTTTCTTCTCCACCTTAGCATTGGGCTTTAGGTTATATGGAGCCTCGGCCTTGCCTTTATTTTTCTTTGGGCCTCGTGGCTTCAGGTCCGTACCCGTAAGCATGATGGAGGTTTCAAGCTCCGGTTTTAAGTCATTCTCTGCTTGCTTTATCAGATTGTGCAATTCTGCTAAATTAGCTTCTTTATTAGACAGGTGAAACTACATAATAAAGTTAGAGAAGTCTTTTGGTAAGGACTGAAGAATTAGATCGTGACCTATCTGTAGGGGTTTTATTGCGGATATCCGGTAACGCAGCGGAAACTGTGGAAAATCAAATTTTCCGATTTCAAAACTTTTTCTCGGATTAATTAAATAAACATATTTATTTAATTACCCAATAATTAAATTATGAAATAAAATTCAATAAATCAAATTTATGTGAATTTACCGATTTGCCCTTACACTTTATATTTTGTTCATTTTAGTCCGAAATTGTTCAAATCAATTTTGGATGATTCTAAATCATTACTAATATTAATTTAACATGTCACAAATTTCAAAACACAAATTGCAACCAAAAAACCCAAAAATTATTAGCCTTGGCCGAGAGCCTCCTTAGGGAGCATAATGTGCATTTTGCACATTCCATGTTCAAAACACATCAAGATGAAATCCAATCAACATAAGATTCCATATGTGTCATATACACATCCAAATACACAACATAAATGAAAATCCCCAAATTTGGAAGTGGTCTTAAACCCCAATTTTTCAATTTCTTCAAATTGGACAAATTAGACCAAATTGGTTAAATCAATTACTTCAATCATGTTTCTTCCATCCAATTCAAGTCTCAACACAATGAAATAACTATAGATCAAATCTAGGTCATTTAAGAGTGGGTCAAAAACTCTAGATTAGCAGCAAAGTTCTAAAACCATGAAAAGAATGATTATTACTACACTAGTTACATTCTTCCAACTTCATACATGCTTAACCCCTTCATCAAACTTTCATCCATCAAAAACACAAAGAATAATGAATGGAAAAACTTAACAACATCACCAAGTGAATCCCACAACAAGAGGAACAAATTACTCTCTAATGGAAGGTTGGAAATACTTACTAAATTCCAAGTTTTTCTTTGATTTTCTTTTCTTTTCTCTCTACCTTCTTTGCTTTGTTTTAATGAAGTTTGATAAAGTGTATTAGGTTATCTAAACCCTAAATGAACAAAACAATATATACTTGTTACAAAAGTTCCTTGGCCGAATTTGGCCTAAACAAAAACAAGATATATTAATTTCATTTCATTTGAATTTCATTTTGCCAAGTTGATAAAATGATCATTACACTTTAATGATAATTTTCAACAAGTCAACAATGGCAACTAAGTCATTAAAACAAATATCTAAACCTTAAGATATTTATATTTTAATTAATTTAATCATTTAATAATTAAATAATTAATTAAATACAAATATATTAAATATATGTATAATATTTACATTAATTATTAAATGCATATATTCATTTATGATATTAGTCAAATATCTCAATTTGATAATTAATTAATGTGTATTTGAATTAATCAAGCATTAATTACAAATACACAAAAATTAAGGAAATGACTATCGGGTCACTAAACATGTATTTTGCGTTTAACCTTTAAACGACTTTATAAATAATCAATATTATTTATAATTGTTGCCCTAGTGCTCTACGAGTATATTTCATTAGTGAGACTCTCTAGATTCAGGCATATCCATCACGAAATCCAATTTCGTGTCCATAATTTATCCATCCGTAAATTATGACGATCACAGATAAACTCGCTGAATCATACAGGTCGAGGTCATGGCAAATGTATAATTCCTCCGTCACAGGTATCCGGATAAAACCCATAGATATAAATGTAAACGTCAAATCTCTATAGGGATTATCCAGTCGACTATTCTATTAGCAATCTCAAAAAGAACATTTAGAACTTACTTCTAAATTGTACCACGGGCCCATGGATTTTAACTGATTGCTAATCATATGGACTACCTATGCTCTGTTACACAGAACTGACGGAACCTATCTTGATACAAACAGGACACCCTGAGGATCTATCTACACCCAACGAACAGGCGGAGGTCTGATCTTAATAGATCGGTGACGTGACTGCCATCTAAGTGTAGAAGATGTCTCATATGCCCACAGTGGCATCTCAAGTCTAAGAATCACAAGTGTTGCTTAACCCGACAAGATTCTTATTGACGTTGGTGTACCATCCATTAAGAATCTTCGGTGAGTCGTTCAGTATTTATCCGCTATAAACACCTACACGTCTATACTAGTCTCCAAGACTTATGGTTCATTGAGAAACCATTGGAATCATATATTCCAGTATACGACATGTACCGGTCTCAACGGGTTTACTATACAAACCAAGTAGTGTAAACCTTGACCAGGAACTGTCTGAGTATGACAACGTCATGATATAACTCAATGTCAGTTGCGACGCTTTTGCAACTGCACCATGACTAGTCATTCTAAGGTCATTACGTCTTTACCATATTAAAAGATACATTATATTATAGAAATTGCATATATTATTCAAAATAATAATGTTTTACAGAAGTATTCATAAAGAAATACAACCGGGAATTGGTGCTGTGAGCACCAACCCCAATAAAAACTCCCACTTGCTCTAGTGCCAATAACGATTGTATCTAATACCCATCGACTCCACGTGTTTATCAAACAACTTCGGAGGTATGGCCTTCGTCAGCGGGTCTGCTACATTATCTTCACTCGGTACCTTGCACACGACAATATCCCCTCGCGACACGATCTCTCGAATGATGTGGTACTTGCGTTCCACATGCTTCGACTTTTGATGCGCCCTCGGTTCATTTGCTTGCGCAATGGCTCCAGTATTATCACAGTATAACGGAATCGCATTCTCGATACTTGGGACAACTCCCAATTTTGTGACAAAGTTCTTTATCCACACAGCCTCTTTTGCAGCTTCAGAAGCTGCAATATATTCCGCCTCAATGGTAGAATCTGTTGTCGATCCCTGTTTGGAACTCTTCCAACAAACTGCACCTCCGTTAAGGGTAAATACGAATCCAGATGTAGACTTTCTATCATCAGGATCCGATTGGAAATCGGAATCCGTATACCCGTTAACTTGCAGTTCGTTTCCTCCATAAATTATTAACTTATCCTCAGTACCTTTAAGATACTTGAGGATATGTTTAATGGCCATCCAATGGTCATTACCTGGATTGGACTGATATCTACTAGTTACGCTAACAGCGAAACTGATATCAGGTCATGTACATAACATGGTATACATTATGCTACCCAAACACGAAGCATAAGGTTGGTTAGACATTCTAACCTTCTCATCTTCTGTTTGTGGACTCATCTTCTTTGAAAGATGAATCCCATGTCTGAACGTTATGTTTGTTGTCTTACAGTTACCAAAATTATACTGTTCCAAGATCTTATCTATGTACGTTGATTGGGATAACCCAATCAGCCTCCTTTGTCTATCTCTATAGAGTTTTATCCCTAAAACATAGGAAGCTTCTCCCAGGTCCTTCATGGAGAAATTCTTACAGAGGTATGCTTTGACGCTTTGTAACATACCTAAATCATTCCCAATGATTAGGATGTCATCAACATATAGGACTAAAAATACGACCATGCTCCCACTGGCCTTCTGATACACACATGATTCTTCTGAATTCTTGAGAAAACCAGACGATCTAATAATCTCGTCGAATCGAAGATTCTAACTTCGTGAAGCTTGTTTAAGTCCATAAATGGACTTCTTAAGCTTACATACCATACCCGAGTTTTCGCTGGACGCAAAACCTTCCGGCTGTTCCATATAGATTTCTTCATCAAGAAATCCATTTAGAAAAGCCGTTTTGACATCCATTTGCCAAATCTCGTAGTCATGATACGCAGCTATAGAAAGCAAAATCTGAATAGACTTAAGCATTGCTACTGGTGAAAAAGTTTAATCGTAGTCGACGCCAGGTCGCTGCGTGTAACCTTTTGCTACCAGTCGAGTCTTGTAAGTTTCAACCTTACCGTCAGGCCCGCGCTTCCTCTTGTAAACCCATTTACAACCAATAGGAACAATTCCTTCGGGAATCGGAACCAAGTCCCAAACTTGATTCTCATGCATTGAGTCTAACTCGGATTTCATGGCACTTTTTCATTTCCCGGAGTCGATGTCCAACATCGATTCTCTATAGGTGAAAGGATCAGTCTCTTCAACTAAGAGAACATCTAGACTCTTTTCTTGTATCAAATACAAGCATTCAGGAGGTCTAGATAACCTTTCAGACCTATGGAGTGTGTGTGTTGAAGGTCCTTCATCTACTTGAACTTCAGGTTCCTCTGTTGGTTTGTTGTATTCAGGTTGGACTTCATCATGTTCAATTTGTCTATGATTACCACCTTCTGACAAAAATTCTACTTCTAGAAATTTTACGAAGCGAGCTACGAACACATTTCGATGCTCGGTATCATAGAACAGATATCCCCTCGTATTCGAAGGATATCCGACAAACCTAAACTTTTGCCCTTGAGGTGAAAGCTTATCTTGCTGAGCCACCGTGACATAGGCAGGACAACCCCAAACCTTAATGTAACTAAGATTTGGTCTCCTACCGAACCATATCTCATACGGTGTCGTAGGAATAGCTTTTGAAGGAATCTTATTCAAAAGATGTGCAGCTGTTAAAAGAGAGTAGCCTCATAAATAATAGGGCAAATCTATAAAACTCAACATCGATCGGACCATATCCAATAAAGTCTGATTTCTCCTCTCAGACACTCCATTGTGTTGTGGAGTACCTGGAGGAGTATATTGAGCGAGAATCTCATTCTCCTTCATATAATCCATGAACTCACCACTCATATATTCACCGCCTCGATCAGATCGAAGGCATTTAATATATTGTCCAGTTTATTTTTCTACTTCATTTCGGAATTCTTTGAACTTTTCAAAGGTTTCCGATTTATGTCGCATCAAATACACATAACCGTACCGTGACAAATCATCGGTAAAGGTAACGAAGTATGAATAACCACTATGAGCAGTCTGACTTAGTGGACCACATACATCAGAATGTACGAGTTCCAGTAAGTTAGCGGCACGGTGTCCAACACCAGAAAATGGGGCTTTGGTCATCTTACCCTGAATACAGGATTCACAAGTTGGATAGGATTCAATGGTAAGATCTGATATCAAATCATTCCTAACCAATTGGGTAAGGCGTTTAACGCCTATGTGACCCAGCCGCATATGCCAAAGTTCAGTATTATTAATTACAGGTAAACTACGTTTATTAACTCCAATATTTAAAATATCTTTTGAAGTTTGCAATGTATAATGACCATGCTGGTTTGGACAACAAAGGATCTGAATATTACTTTTATCATATAAATATAAAGAACAATTCTTAATATTAATACAAAATCCCTCTGTATCTAATACAAAAAGTGATATAATATTAGCTACACATCCAGGCACAAAATGGCAGTCATTTAACAAAAGTGTCTCATTCGGCAATGAGATCTCGCATACTCCCACTGCAACTGCATACAGAGAGTCTCCACTCCCGAATCGCAACTGCATCTCTCCAGGCTTCAGTTTTCTACTTTCCTTCAGCACCTGCAACGAATTGCAAATGTGAATGGGACAAGCAGAATCTAAAATCTAGTTGGATGTAACGGCTTCACAAGCCAAAGATATATCAATAACTGGAAAAATAAATGTACCTGATGTAGATGCTCTCTCCCTCCTCAGTTGGGCGATGTAGTCAGGACAGTTCCTTTTCCAGTGCCCGACTTTGCTGCAGTGATGGCACTTGTCTTCAGAAGCCCTCTTGGGCTTAGCTATCTTTGCCTGTGGTTGGGGACCGAAACCTTTCTTCTTATTCCCTTTCTTCTTCTTTCCCTTTGACCATGTCTGGGAAGAAGCAGTGAGAGAAGTAGGTCTCGGAGGGCGAGTCGGTACTCCCTTCTTAAGGTCTTCCTCCACCGTGAGCAACATCCTATGTAACTAATGGTAGGTACAGATAGTCACGTTCATGTTGAAATACATCACGAACTGGCGATATGAAGCTGGCAGTGAACCAAGAATGACACTCCTACCGAGAATGTCATTCAGAATGAGATTATGTTGCCTCAGTTGATCGATCAAATCGATCATCTGAAGATACATGTGAGCTAACAGCTTGCCCCTCATCCAATCGCGCATGGAACAATTCCATTGCGACCTTATGAACAATTACTTGCTTTTGGTTCTCAAATGATTGTCTCAATCGCGTCATCATACTATACCCATCTAACATGCCATAGTATTGTTTCTTGAGTCCCGGAGACAGTGAACTAAGGATGTATGATTTAACTCTTAAATCATCATTCTTTCAAGTTTCAAAAACTTGGTGTTCCTCCTCCGTAGCATCTGTACCAACAGCAAGGGGAAACGGACCCTCAAGAACATATCCCAATTTCTCGGAATCGAGGACAATCCTCAAATCCAAGTCCCAGTCAGCGAAGTTCTCAGCGCCTTTTAGTTTGTTCGCATCAAGCATACGCGCAAAATGATTTGTGGATGGTGCCGCCATCGCAAATCTATCATATAGATCATGAAAAACGGTTAGCAGAAAATAAACAGTTTCAAATAATATCAAAAGCATAAACTAGATCATGGATTTTTAATCTAAAAATGCCCCTCCCACTAAATCATGCAATACTGTAATCCCCAAACAGAATACAAAGATTTAATAATTAAATTAAATACAAATAGTGAAAAGTGGATCCCGTGAATATATTTCAGCTCACAGTAGAGGCACGGTCTCGCCTACGTACATTCATCAGGTAGACAACTCATTTGTCAATCACTCACTAGTGACTCCTGGGTTTCCGGTCCTAGTCGTTCTCGTTGTCGTTGCTAAGGCAGGCCCACAAGGAGACGTACCAAGGTTAAATTCGTCAATGATAAACTCAAGTTACTTGCGTAACCCTGACAGCTAGGGCACGTTCAGGATTCCGTTTTCGCTTGAATTTATCTAGTATCTGATATACATCCGGTATAAATAAATCTCTATCGGCTACACCCTCACAGCAGAGGCACGGTCTCGGATGTAGTCATGGAGAAATATTTATAAACCGTATTGACAATACGGACCACATAACATGCATCAAATACATAATTACATTAAAACCTTATTAATTAGGGATTTTCCGCTAAGTGTCATACACCCTAAATCTAATCAAATTAGATTATAACATGCATGTATAAAGTTAAAAACATGATTAAACATTGAATCAAACAAGCTAATCATTTTAGGGGGCCTAGAATCAGACTCGCTCTGATACCATTTTGTAGGGGTTTTATTGCGGATATCCGGTAACAAAGCGGAAACTGTGGAAAATTAAATTTTTCGATTTCAAAAATTTTCTTGGATTAATTAAATAAACATATTTATTTAACCCAATAATTAAATTATGAAATAAAATTCAATAAATCAAATTTATGTGAATTTACCGAATTGCCCTTACACTTTGTATTTTGTTCATTTTAGTCCGAAATTGTTCAAATCAATTTTGGATGATTCTAAATCATTACTAATATGAATTTAACATGTCACAAATGTCAAAACACAAATTGCAACCAAAAACCCAAAAATTATTAGCCTTGGCCGAGAGCCTCCTTAGGGAGCATAATGTGCATTTTGCACTTTCCATGTTCAAAACACATCAAGATGAAATCCAATCAACATAAGATTTCATATGTATCATATACACATCCAAATACACAACATAAATGAAAATCCCCAAATTTGGAAGTGGTCTTAAACCCTAATTTTTCAATTTCTTCAAATTGGACAAATTAGACCAAATTGGTTAAATCAATTACTTCAATCATGTTTCTTCCATCCAATTCAAGTCTCAACACAATGAAATAACTATAGATCAAATCTAGGTCATTTAAGAGTGGGTCAAAAACTCTAGATTAGCAACAAAGTTCTAAAACTATGAAAAGAATACTTATTACTACACTAGTTACATTCTTCCAACTTCATACATGCTTAACCCCTTCATCAAACTTTCATCCATCAAAAACACAAAGAATAATGAATATAAAAACTTAAAAACATCACCAAGTGAAGCCCACAACAAGAGGAACAAATTACTCTCTAATGGAAGGTTGGAAATACTTACTAAATTCCAAGCTTTTCTTTGATTTTCTTTTCTTTTCTCTCTACCTTCTTTGCTTTGTTTTAATGGAGTTTGATAAAGTGTATTAGGTTATCTAAACCCTAAATGAACAAAATAATATATACTTGTTACAAAAGTGCCTTGGCCGAATTTGGCCTAAACAAAAACAAGATATATTAATTTCATTTCATTGAATTTCATTTTGCCAAGTTGATAAAATGATCATTACACTTTAATGATAATTTTCAACAAGTCAACAATGGCAACTAAGTCATTAAAACAAATATCTAAACCTTAAGATATTTATATTTTAATTAATTTAATCATTTAATAATTAATTAATTAATTAATTAAATACAAAATATTAAATATATGTATAATATTTACATTAAATATTAAATGCATATATTCATTTATGATATTAGTCAAATATCTCAATTTGATAAATAATTAATGTGTATTTGAATTAATCAAGCATTAATTACAAATACACAAAAATTAAGGAAATGATTATCGGGTCACTAAACATGTATTTTGCGTTTAACATTTAAACGACTTTATAAATAATCAATATTATTTATAATTGTTGCCCTAGTGCTCTACGAGTATATTTCATTAGTGAGACTCTCTAGATTCAGGCATATCCGTCACGAAATCTAATTTCGTGTCCATAATTTATCCACCCGTAAATTATGACGATCACGGATAAACTCGCTGAATCATACAGGTCGAGGTCATGGCAAATGTATAATTCCTCCGTCACAGGTATCTGGATAAAACCCATAGATATAGATGTAAACGTCAAATCTCTATAGGGATTATCCAGTCGACTATTCTATTAGCAATCTCAAAAAGAACATTTAGAACTTACTTCTAAATTGTACCACGGGCCCATGAATTTTAACTGATTTCTAATCATATGGACTACCTATGCTCTATTACACTGACAGAACTTTTCTTGATACAGACAGGACACCGTGAGGATCTATCTACACCCAACGAACATGCGGAGGTCTGATCTTAATAGATGGTGACGTGACTGTCATCTAAGTGTAGAAGATGTCTCATATGCCCACAGTGGCATCTCAAGTCTAAGAATCACAAGTGCTACTTAACCCGACAAGATTCTTATTGACGTTTGTGTACTATCCATTAAGAATCTTCGGTGAGTCATTCAGTGTTTATCCGCTATAAACACCTACACGTCTATACTAGTCTCCAAGACTTATGGTTCATTGAGAAACCATTGGAATCATATATTCCAGTATACGACATGTATCGGTCTCAACGGGTTTACTATACTGACCAAGTAGTGTAAACCTTGACCAGGAACTGTCTGAGTATGACAACGTCATGATACAACTCAATGTCAGTGAAAGATGATGGTTTGAGCATCCATATCTTCGTGAGCTTTCTGAAGTTCGTCCGACATAGAGCCAAGCATTATACAAACTGCTTGCTCATCATCATCAACGTGTTTCTTCCAAGCATCAAATGTATTTTGGTCAGCATCTTCTGCGGGTTCAGGGGGAAATGGTCTTTCAAGAACATAGAAAATCTTTTCTTATCGTAAGATAATTTTAAGGTTTCTAAACCAGTCATTGTAGTTGTCCCCTTTGAGCTTATGCTCATCAAGGATGGAATGAAGTGATATTCCGTTTTCCATTTGAATGTTTGTGAAATATTTTAACCCACATGTTAAGAGAGAATGTTAAAATTAGGAATATATTTTCATTAATGTTTCACAAGTGTTTTCCTTCTCTCCCTAAAAACTCTCTGATGAAAGTCTACAAAGCACGCATTGAATGACTGAGACTTCTGATGATCAAAGGTATTCCTAGAGACATTCGTTGGATAATTGAAGCACGAGTCCGATTGGCAGGTGAGTCATCTAACTCTTTTATTTCATTTCTGTTTGGTTTAAGAAAAGCACCTATGTTAAGAAAAGAAGAGCTAAAAGATTAGTTGTTTGCTATAAATGTGCACGCATGACATGTGATACTTGTTGTCATTCCTTAGGAATGGTGTCTGATAACCGCGAAGATAAAATTAAATTCATTATGGATGGTATGAGTAAGGAGTTTTTAGATGACATATCATTGACTCTTGAGACGCATCTCATTGGATATGTGTATTACACGATTCACATGTTACATACACAATTTTGAAAAGAAAGACAACAATTGAGTCTTGGGAATCTGACTTTAAAAGACCCTGTTTGCCAATTTATAAGAAAATTGGATGGGAAGCTTGTCCCTAACGCATAAATGTCATTCAAGCCGTTACTTCCAGTACATATTATTATTTCTTTGTCTTTAATTAATAATTGTGATTTGTTTTGTTATTTTCTTTTATTTTCGCCAACAGGATCCATACTTTTTGACTTTCACGATTTATTTTATTATTTAGCTAATAATTGTCATTTGGCAGGAACTAGTGCTATTATTACTCACCCTTTTTTAAGGATCTATAAATTCAGCTCGTCATTGCACTCTTGTAGACATCCAGATTTGAAAATGGAAGCAACTTCAAGAAGACGGGTTGTAAACATCTGTGTGTTTTACGGTACCAGTTCTGGTTCTAAACCATAATTCACTGAGGCAGCACATGAATTGGGTAGAGTCATAGCTGAGAGAAATATGGATTTATTATATGGCGGTGGCAATCTTTGAATAATGGGGTATATTTCAAGGGATGTACATGAAGGAGGTTGTAAAGTTTTGAGAATCATCCCAAAACCTTTGGCAGATGTGAATCTTATTGGACAATCAAACAGAGAGGAATGCATCGTTCCAGGTGTGTCCGAACGACTAGTTGAAATGATTAACAGTGCTGATGCTTTTATTACTTTGCCAGGTGGCTTGGACACAATGGAGGAAATTTTCACAGTATTATCTTCGGCGAACTTGAACATACACCAGAAACCAATTGGACAGTTTAATGTTGATGGATTTTATGACTTTCTTTGTGTGTTTCTTGAAGATGCCCGTAGAAATGGGTTCTTTTCAAAACCCGTAAAAGATATCTTCTTCACTGTCAGAACAACCAATGATTTAATTGACCAACTTTTTGCCTTTGAACCACATATTGACCCTATCATTTCCAAGATAAATTGGTCTGATAATGATCGTGGTAAGAAACATCGGATAAATCTGGATATTAACCTTTAATTTTCTTTTAGGATGTACAAGTCCACTCTAACCAGGTATTGTCTTCTAAACTCTTCTCTTCTTTTTAGAAATTGAATACAATGTCTCAATTAGGTTTCGGGGTGGGGAATAGTTTACTAGTATCTTGTTTTTATTTTGCGTTATTTTATTTTTACTTGGTTTATAGTCGAAAATTAAAAAAAATTAAAAAAAATTAAAAAATATAAAATTATGTTTTTAACTTTACTAATCATGTGGAATTGTGTTTGAGATATATGTGTAAGGAATTTCCACTCATGAGACGTATCTCAACCTATTTCTTAACAAGTTAATTTTTATTTATTTCCTTTTAAATTATTTAAATTCGTGAATTCTCCATAATATTGATTAAATTGGCTCTTCATATGCTCATTTGACAGGTATTATCAACATGCATGGTAACATACGGACATGAGTCATAAGTGAAATATTTGTAATATTCAGTGCTCTAGTTTATTGGAGGAAGCATCTGAAAGCGATGGATTTAACAAAAAAATGTGTATATAAATAATTAACCATGCTTTTACTTAGTAACCGGACGTCTTGCCTCAGTAAGCAGTGATTGTTCGCGTCAAACGGAAAAGCATGAGTTAATAATAATAAAGTTTCTACTTAGTAACCGGACGTCTTGCCTCAGTAAACAGTGATTGTTTGCGTCAAACGGTAGAACTTTTAACATCTGAGATCCGAGTAATTAAGTCTGTAGGGGTGTCTTAACACCCAGTGCCCTAAATCCAACTGGTTTGGGAGTCACTGACCCAAAGCTCGCTAAAAGGATTAAAAATGTTATTATTACTCAAAAAAAATTAGAAAATGATCTATTGCCAAAAAAGGTGGGAAGTCTGATATAACTTTAGGACAAAAGTATTACTATCTTTTCAACTACACTTATGAATATTATGGGCACAATGAGTTGATTAACAACTTGTTGATTGTGTATATGGAGAATGGTAAAAATAATTGGAGAATTTACTTATTTAGTAATTTAGAATGAAAGAATCAACTATTAACTTGGATAAGAATTTCACTTGTTTAGTCACTAACTTGTTTTGTGTATTTGATTGTACATTTGATTGACTTTTGTGGGTATCATCGATGTAAGACCTCACGAGACTACAACTCGTCCACTAGGGACACCCAGGGGTTTAAAGGCTTGTTGCATACGCTAAATGTAACTGTGATCCCTACGAAAGTGGCTTAGTTTAATTTTATTTTAAAGTTGTGTATTTTATTTTATTTTATTGTTTTGCTCGAGGATTAACAAAATGTTAGGTTTGAGGGTGTGATGAGCGGAAAATATATTAATATTTACCGCCCATTTGACTTAATATTTTGTATTGTTTCTCGAGTTTTATGAATTTTTTGATATGTTTTTATGTATTTTGCAGATAAAAATAATATTGGGACTCATTGGAATCAATTCGGGACTAAAACGATGAAAAACTGACAAAAAGGGTAAAATCGAAATTTTCATGCTCGGGTCGCGACGCGCAAGGTCCTCAGCGTCGCGACGCGCTAGCTAAAATACGTCAGCCACATGTCAACATCATAGCCAACCTACTAAAATACGCACCTGCTATCATGCGCCGACCACATGTCACCATCACAGCAAATCTGCTATCATGCACCGGACACGTGTCATCATCTCAACAGACCGCTTAACCAAATGCCATGTATCATCATTGCAACAAGCCGTGCAAACCATGTGCCATGTCATTACCATATCATCGCCACATCATCGCCACGTGTCACAATCTCAATAAGTCATAACAGCCGCGTGCCACGTGTCATCATCCCAACAGACCACTTGCCACGTGTTGCCACCTCAGCAAACACGTGTCGCCACATGTCAAGCCACGTCATCATCTTAACGATTACGTGTGCCATGTTTTAGAATCTTAATGGACAGCGTAACCGTGTTGCCAAGTGTCGAAATCATAGAGGAAGCCATGTGCCACGTAGCGCGTCGCGCAAGCCTTTATGCGGCGCGATGCGAAAAATAAACTTTTTTCTATAAATTCGGCTTGATTTCATTTGTAAAATTCATGCTTTATTTGGGGGATTTCTCCATGAAAACCTAAAAGAAAGTGTCTTGTATGTTTATTTAAGTTTTCTTGTATTTTCTTTTTATTTATTTAATAAAAAAAATTTGTGTTTTCATTTACAGCATGAGTAGGTAATCTCATTTTGCTGGGGTGAAAAGGTGAAACTTTTAATATAATAAATTAGATTAATCTCTCTTATTTTAATTAAAATTTGGATTAACTAGTTACCTACTATATGGCCGGTTTCGGTGACTACCTTATTTACCACCAATTTGGTCGGTTTTACATTCTAGACGTAGTTTTCGCCTATATGATCCTTGTTACCGCCTATATGGTTGGTTGGACTTAATTGAGACAAATGGAATCTACGCCTTTATGGTCTGGTTAAATATAATTAATTAATCGGTAAACATTGACAATTTATATTAAGGGAAATTTCTAATCTTGAGATATTAAAAGTGGATCCTTTAACCACAACATTTTCTTTTATTATTGTAATTTTCTTTTACTTATTAATTTTCATTTTATGTTATGTTATTTTGTTTAATTATTCATTTAGTAATCCTAGGTATGTGTTGTAACTAATTACATAATCTAAGGTTGTGATGAATTTCAATATCATCGGTTTATAAGTTGGTTATTTTATGCCTTAGGTAATATTTTGGTTTATTTATTGAGTCTTACTCTTAATACTTCTTGTTAACTGGCCATTAATAAGATTGATTTGGTAAACTTAAAATGAACTTGGAAAATAGATTTTAGGTTTAGCCTTAGACTCGATAGCCCACGATCTCACCTTGGTGTAAATGTCTCTTAGGTAGATTTCCTTACAGGATAAGATATACTTGTCGGGCGGAGGTAGCCATAATTGGAACTTAAACTTAATGAATTCAGAGTTTCTTAATTAACATATGAATATAGTTAATTGGGTTACTTTGGGTATTTGCATCTGACCATCGGAAGATGCTTTTGTATTACATCGTGTTGCAGGTTAATAAACCGATATATTGCACAATTATGAGAAAATCACTTCATCTTAAAGATATTCGAATGATTCACAACCCTAGATAGTTTTATAATATTTATTTTTCCCTTAATTCACTTTCGCACTGTTTTATTTACTTGTTTTAGATAAACATAACATCCAACCACAATCAAATCAAATAGATACTCGTAGACATTTAGCTTCAATAAATTAATAGCATAGGCATTAAGTTCTCGTGGGATCGATATATTTTATACTACTTGAGCGATATTTGCACTTGCGTTATGTGTGTGTTTGCCACCGGTCAAGTTTTTGGCATAAATTTTTTTTAAAAAAAAATGACTAAAAA
Organism: Zanthoxylum bungeanum; assembly: GCA_019454045.1. Lineage (NCBI taxonomy): Eukaryota > Viridiplantae > Streptophyta > Magnoliopsida > Sapindales > Rutaceae > Zanthoxylum > Zanthoxylum bungeanum. The sequence continues at coordinate 110,451 of SKCR01035484.1, forward strand.
CCAAGCAAAAATAACATAACGAAAAATAAAAACAAGATACTAGTCAACTATTCCCCACCCCCCAAACCTAATTGAGACATTGTCTCCAATGTCTAAAAATAAGAATAAGAGTTTAGAAGACAGTACCTGGTTAGCGTGGACTTGTACATCCTAAAAGAAAATTAAAGGTTAACATCCAAATTTATCCGACGTTTCTTACCACGATCATTATCGGACCAGATTATCTGGGAAAGGATAGGGTCAATATGTGGTTCAAAGGCTAAGAGTTGGTCAATTAAATCATTGGCTGTTCGGGCAGTGAAGAATGTATCTTCTACGGGTTTTGAAATGAACCCATTTCTACGGGCATCTTCAAGAAACACACAAATAAAGTCATAAAATCAATAAACATGCTGGCTATTTACCCTAAATGTGTTGTTGGAGTTGGGGTTGTATATTTCAATTAATCCGTAGGGTAACACCTGAGTAATCACAAATGGACCTGACCACCTTGATTTCAGCTTCCCAGGAAAAAGTTTCAACCTTGAATTGTTAACAACACATGCTGCCCTGACTCCAGTTGTCTGCGCACTATTTTTTTATCATGCGATTTCTTGGTCTTTTCTTTGTACAGTTTGGCATTTTCATAAGCATGTAGGAAATTCCTCTAATTCGTTAAGTTGGTGGAGCTGTTTCTCTCCTGCTGCTTGTAAATCAAAATTTAACTTTTGCAGTGCCCAGTACGCTTTATATTCAAGCTACACAGGCAGATGGCATGCTTTCCCAAACACCATTCGATATGGGGACATACCAATAGGTGTCTTGTAAGCTGTCCGGTAAGCCCATAATACGTTATCCAATTTTGTAGCCCAATCCTTCCTTGTTGATCCAACGATTCTCTCCAAGATTCTCTTGATCTTCCTATTTGAAACTTCAACCTGTCCATTTGACTACGTATGGTAAGCAATGGTAACTTTATGAGTAACTCCGTATTTTGATAGGAGTGCATCGAAGTATATGTTGCAGAAGTGTGTGGCACCATCACTGATAATTGCCCGAGGTGTTCCGAAGCGAGTGAAAATATTCTTTTTAAGGAATTTTATCACCACTTTTGAATTATTTGATGGTAGTATTGTTACTTCAACCCATTTTGAGACGTTGTCTACTGCAACCAGAATGTACAGGTTTCCAAATGATGGAACAAAGGGTCTCATAAAATCAATCCCCCATACATCAAATATATCCATTTCGAGAATGCATTGAAGAGGTCATTCATTTCTCTTCGAAATATTTCCCGTTCTCTGGTACTTGTCACATTGAAGAAAAAATAAATAAGAATCTTTAAACAATGTGGGCCATAACAAACCTGATTGTAGGACTTTGGCTGCAGTTTTATCCCCGCTGAAGTGCCCGTCGTATGGTGATGAATGACAATACTGCATGACACTATTGACCTCTTCCTATAGTACACAACGTCTCAATAATTGATCAGCATAATGTTTGAATAGGTATGGCTCATCCCAAACATAATGCTTGACTTCTTTGAAGAATTTCTTTCGTTGCGGATGTGTCTATTCCAACGGCCATTTCCCCGATACTATGTAGTTTACATAGTCAACATACCATGGGATTTCCTGCTGCTTGATGGAAAACAACAGTTCATCTGGAAAAGTTTCTTTGATTGTCAGTTCATTGCCAGTTGTTTCTCCATTTTCGAGCCTCGATAAATGATCTGACACTAGATTTTCTGTCCATTTCCTATCTCAGATCTCCACGTCAAATTCTTGCAGTTGAAGCACCCAATGGATCAATCTGGGCTTGGCATCTTTCTTTGTAATCAGGTATTTGATTGCTGAATAATCTGTGTAGACCACCACCTTGGGACCCAGCAGATAGGAGCAGAATTTATCAAAAGCAAACACAAACTGCGAGCAACTCATTTTTAGTTGTTGTGTAGTTGAGTTGTGTTTCATTCAGGGTTTTTCTGGCGTAGTAGATGGTGTGAAAAACTTTTGTTTTGCGTTGTCCCAAAACTGCACCTACAGTAAAATCACTAGCATCGCACATCACTTCAAATGGAAGCGTCCAGTCTATGCTACTATAATGGGGGCAGAAACCAATTTCTGTTTCAAGATTTCGAAAGCATGGTGACATTATATGGTGAAGTTGAAAGGCACGTCATTCTCCAGCAGATTGCATAAAGGCTTAGCAATCTTGGAGAATTCTTTGATAAATCTCCTGTAAAATCCTGCATGTCTGAGAAAATATCGAATCCCTTTGACAGATGATGGTGGATGTAGTTTTTCTATTGTCTCAATTTTTGCTTTGTCTACCTCGATTCCCTTTTGTGAGATCCAATGTCCCATAACAATGTCTTTCTGCACCATGAAGTGGCATTTTTCCCAGTTGAGTACCAAGTTGGTATCTTCGCATCTTTGTAACACTTTTTCTAGATTTTGCAAGCAGTGGTCGAAAGAGTCTCCAAACACAGAAAAATCATCCACGAAAACCTCCATGCTCTGTTCCAGCATGTCTGAAAAAGATGGCCATCATGCAACGTTGAAATGTGGCAGGAGCATTAAATAGTCCAAATAGCATCCTGCGGAAAGCAAAAGTAATATACGGGCATGTAAAAGTATTTTTCTCCTGATCTTCTGAGGCGATGGCAATCTGATTGTACCCCGAGTATCCATCCAGAAAATAATAGAATTCATATCTAGCCAATCTGTCTAGCATCTGGTCAATGAATGGTAGCGGGAAATGATTCTTCCGTGTTGCTTTGTGCAGCTTCTTGTAATCCATGCATACTTTCCATCCAGTCATTATTCTTGTTGGAATCAGCTTGTTCTTTTCATTGGTGATTACATTCATTCCTCCCTTCTTGGGTACACATTGCATATGACTCACCTAAGTGCTATCAGAGATGGGGTAGATGATGTCGGCATCTAACCATTTAATGATTTCTTTCTTTACGACCTCATTCGTGATTGGATTTAGTCTCCGTTGATGCTCCACTATGGCTTTGTACTCGTCATTCATCAGAATTTTGTGCATATAAAATGATGGACTAATATCTCGAATGTCTGCTATAGTCCAGCCAATAGCTCTCTTGTGCTCGTGTAACACTTTAAACAACTTTTCTTCATGCACCCATGTTAGCGACGAAGAAATAATCACAGGTAAATCAGAAGAGTTTTCTAAGTATGCATACCTGAGATGACTCGGAAGTGGATTTAATTCCAGTTGCGGTGATTCTTTAATTGAGGGCTTGATTCACACTTTTTTAGGTAGTTCCAAATTTTCCACCTGTGGTGTCGATCTGAAGCGAGAGGCTCCGTCAAGATAGTTGATACATTTCATAATTTCATCATCTAGTTCCCTGTCAGTCATGTCAGTGATGCATGCTTCAAGTTTGTCATTGGAAAGTTGCATTGCATCTGTAGTCTGGAGGATACTTTTTATTACATCAAGTCTGAAACATTCCTCCTCCTTTTCGTTATTCGGTAATTTCATGACTTTGAAAACATTGAATGTTACTTTTTGGTCCTGCACCCTCATGGTTAGCTCACCTTTTTGTACATCAATAACGGTTCGACCTGTAGCCAAGGATGGTCTCCTGAGGATGATGGGTACATCTTTGTCTTCCTCCATGTCAAGGATAATAAAATCTGCTGGGAAAATGAATTTGTCACCTTTGACCAATACATCTTCCACTACACCTCTCGAAAATGTGAGTGATATGTTAGTCAGTTGCAGAGTGACTGAGGTGGGCTTTGCTTCTCCAATCTGCAGTTTCCTGTAAATATACAAAGGCATCAAGTTAATATTAGCACCTAAATCACACAAAGCCTTACCAAAGTAATGTTCTCTTATGGTGCAATGGATGGTGAAACTGCCAGGATCCTTCAACTTTGGGGGGAGCTTCCTCTTAAAAATAGCGCTGTATTTTTCTGTCAATGCTACAGTCTCATAATATCTCAATCTTCTTTTTCGTGACAGAATATCTTTCATGAATTTGACATAACTGGGCATTTGTTCCAACACTTCTGTAAATGGAATGTTGATATGCAACTTTTTGAAGATCTCCAGGAATCGAGCAAACTGTTTGTCCAATTTGTGTTTCTGGAGACGATGAGGAAAATGTGGAGGTGGAGTAAATTTTTCTCGATCATTTTCTTTTGCCATTTTTTCCTCCATCTGTGGATCTGCTTCGCTGCTTTCTTTTGTAACTTCCTCAGCAAATGCCTTGACTCCAACATCTTTGTTGATTTCAGTGCCGTTATTTAAAGTGATGGCTTGACATTGCTCATTCCCTATGTTCCTTGGATTTGGTTCTGTGATGCTAGGAAGGATATCTTGCGGTCTGTAACTCTGAACATTGTCCAGTTGTCCCAATTGATTCTCTAGTGCCTTTATAGAAGCAGTTTTCTTTGATTCAATGCTGCTTGAGCTTGAAACATAGCATTGTATTTGGCTTTTTGCTTTTTGAACATTTCTGCGAGCAAATCTTCTATTTTTGGCTTCTTTCCATATTTATGGCCTTTGTTCTGTTGTTAGAATTCGAGTGGTGGATTGTTCCTTTGTGCTGAATTGTTGCTCCATACGAAATTGGGATGATTCCTCCAACCTAGGTTGTAGGTGTTGGAATATAGATTGTTTCCCTGTCTGTTGAAATTATTGACATAGTTCACAGTCTCATCATGTTGGTTATAAGATTTTGCCTCTGGTGCTCCTTCATATGGTGAACTTGTGGATCCAGCATTTCCATGCATGCTAAGAGTTTCCATGAATTTGCATATCTAATCCAGCTTGGCATTCATAGTTGTGTTGGCTCATACTTCATAGATTCATTCTATTCTTTGAATCATGCTCCTTTCTGTCGGCCACAGGGAATTGTTGTTTGCTATTTCTTCAATTAAGTCCTTCTCCTTATGCCATTAAAGCTCATCCAGCAGCATCTATTGTGGTTCTCATTAGTCCAGAAAGTCCATTGTAGAAGGTTTGGACTTGAAGCCATTTTGCAATCTCATGGTAAGGACATTTTCGGAGCAATTCCTTCTGAGTAATGTTGTACAAAGGATGTGATTGCATTCCCTAGTTTTTTTGTTATGGCCGGGGGAAAATATTTTACAAGGAATTTAGTGGCAAGAGTGTTCCAAGTCGTGATGGAACCTACTGGTAGTGAATGTACCCAAGCCTTAGCTCTGTCTTTCAAGGAATATGGGAACACACAGAGTCGCATTGATTCTTCAGCCACTCGGTTGTAATTAAATGTGCCACAAACTTCCAGGAAGTTGTTGATGTGGGCATTAGGATCTTCAGTTACACTTCCCCTAAATTGAACTGATTGATGTATCATCTAAATACATGTTTTGATGTCACACACATTTATTTGTAATGGGGGAAGTACAATGCATGATATGAAGCCAACAACCACCGGAATAGTTCTATCTCAAATGAGAATTGGTGGTACAACCTCCAAAGGTTTAGGTTCTTGATTGTTCATGTTGATCAGTGCTTCTTGACCTTCTCGTCTTTCCATTCTCAACTATCTGATAGTTCTTTCATTTTCTGGGTCAAGCGGACGGATTTCAAAACTTCCGGTTCTTCTCATGTAGTGTCTGAGAACCTAAAACACAAGAAAATAAAAATAATAAGTAAAAACAAATTAGACACAAGCAAATTATCTAACCCTAAAATTAATAGTAAAAGATAAATAAGTCCCCGACAACGGCGCCAAAAACTTGACTGGTGGCAAACACACACGTAATACAAGCGCATGTATCGCTCAAGTAGTATAAAATGTATCAATCCCATGAGGACTTAATACCTATGCTATTAATTTATTGAAGTTAAATGCCTACGATTATCTATTTGATTTGATTGTGGTTGGATGGAGATTTTTATCTAAAACAAGTAAATAAAACAGTGCGAAAGTGAATTAAGGAAAAAATCAATATTATAAAACTATATATAGTTGGGAATCCTTCCAACATCTTTAAAGATGAAATGATTATCTCATGTTTGTGCAATATATCGGTTTATTAACCTGGAACACGAATTTATGCAAAAGTCTCTTCCGATGGTCAGATGCAAACACCCAAAGTAACCCAATTAACTATATTCCTGATGAGCGAAAAATATATTAATATTTACCGCCCCTTTTACCTAATATTTTGTTTAGTTTCTCGGGATTGACGAACATTTTGATGTATTTTTAGGTATTTTATAGATAAATAAATTATCGGGACTTAATTGAATCAACGCGGGGCTAAAACGATGAAATTCGAAGCAAAAAAAATGGCAAAAATGGAAATTTACTATACGCGTCACGAAGTGTAGTCCTAAATTCCAATTTTGCACAATTTTGGTATTTTGGCCATAACTTTTTCATCTGATATCCGCTGAGCTGATTGAAGTTGCAGATTAAAAAAGACACAAAGATCTACAACTTTTAAGTTTTAAATATTTTCGAATTCTGAGGTTTGCAAGACCGAAATGGATGAATAATCTAGTGTATTTTGTGTAATTACTATAGTCATTTTCAAAATATAAAATAAAATAAATAAAATAAAAAAATAAAAATTGTCAAACTTCCACCAAACATGCTTACATTTTTTTGAAGGATATGGTGTCATGTTTGGTGCCATGTTTGGTGGAGCAATTGGTGGTGAAATTGGTGGAAACCTTTAGATTTTCCTATAAATACCAAGCTAAACTTTGTAAATTTTCCATGCTTTTTTGGAGGAATTTCTCCATGAAAACCTAAAGGAAAGTGTCATGTATATTTATTTAAGTTTCCTTGTATTTTCTTTTTATTTAATTAATAAAATTTTGTGTGTTTTCTTTTACAGCATGAGCAGGTAATCTCATTCTGCTGGGGTGAAAATGTGAGACTTTTAATATAATGAATTAGATTAATCTCCTTTATTTTAATTAAAATTTGGGTTAATTAGTTACCGCCTATATGGCCGGTTTAGGTGACAACCTTATTTACCGCCTATAAGGTCGGTTTTTCATTTCAGACGTAGTTTCCGCCTATATGGTCGGTTTAGGTAATAACCTTGTTACCGCCTATATGGTCGGTTGGATTTAATTAAGACAAATGAAATTACCGCCTTTATGGTCTGGTTAATTAATCAGTAAACATTGAGAATAAGGGAGATTTCTAATTTTGAAATATTAAAAATAGATCATCTAACCCCATCATTTTCTTTTATTGTACTTTTACATTTTTAATTTCCAGCATTTACTTTATTTAATTTTCAGCATTTACTTTTTGTCTTTTATTTTATTTAACTTTTATTAGCCTTAGATATGTGTCGTAACTAAGTCTGTTATCTGGGATTGTGATGAATTCCAATATCACCGGGTTATAAGGGGTTATTTTATAGTTTAGGTAATATAAAGGTTTACTTATTAAGTCTTAAACTTAATACTTCTTGTTAACTGGCCATTAATAAGATTGATGTGGTAAACTTAAAATAAACTTGACAAAGGAATTTTAGGTTTCAGCCTTAGACTTAATAGCCCACGATCTTCCTTGAGAATAGATAACCCTTTAATATATTTCCTTACAGGATAGACATATACCTGTCGGGCGGGGTTAACCACAATTGGAACTTAATCTTAATGAATTCAGGTAACTTGGTTGACATAGATATATGATTAATTGGGTTACACTGGGTATTTGCATCTGACCATCGATAGAGTCTTTTGCAGAATTTTGTGTTCCAGGTTAGTAGACCAATATATTACACAAACATAAAATAACAACTTCATCTTTTAAAAGATATTGGAAAGATTCACAACCCTATATAGTTTCTTAATATTGAATTTTCCTAAACCTACTTTCGCGCCATTTTATTTACTTGATTTAAATTTAAAATCACCATCTAATCAATCAATCCATTAGATACTCGTAAACATTTGACTTCATAAATTAATAGCTTAGGTATTAAGTCCTCGTGGGATCGATAATTTTCATACTAATCGAACGATATGTGCGCTTGCGTTATACGCGTGTGACAATGTCGGTCAAATTTTTGGCGTCGTTGCCGGGGACTTAGTTATCTTTCACTATTAGTTTTGAGGTTAGATATGTTACTTGTGTCTAATTCCCATTCGAGACAGAACCATTCTGGTGGTTGAAGGCTTCATTTCCTGTATTGTACTTCCTCCCTTACCAGCAAATGCGTGTGACATCAAAACATACATTCAGATGATACAGCAGTCAGTTCAGTTTGGGGGGAATGCAACTGAAGATTCTAATGCCCATATCAGCAACTTCCCCCAAAGTTGAAAGATCCTGGCAGTTTCATTGTTCCTTGCACCATATGAGAACATGACTTCGGTAAGGTTTTGTGTGATTTAGGTGCAAGTGTTAACTTGATGCCTTTTTCTATTTACAGGAAACTGCAGATTGGAGAAACAATGCCCACCTCAGTCTCTCTACAACTTGCTGATAGAACGCTCGTATTTCCGAGAGGTGTAGTTGAAGATGTGTTGGTCAAAGTTGACAAATTCATTTTCCCAGCAGATTTTATTATCCTTGATATGGAGGAAGACGAAGACGTGTCGATCATCCTTAGGAGACCATTCTTGGCTACAGGTCCAACCATTATTGATGTACAAAAAGGATAACTAATCATGAGGGTACAGGACCAAGTAGTAACATTCAATGTTTTCAAAGCCATGAATTTCCCGAATGAAGAGAAGAAAGAATGTTTCAGACTTGATGTGATAAATAGTATCGTCCAGACCTGCGATGCAATACAAAGTTCTACTGACAAACTTAAAGCAAGTCAATTACATGTGGAACCTGAAGATAAAGTGTATTGTGCACTGAAGAAGCCAAGTCTTGCCCTGCAAGCAACAGAAGAGAAACAGTTCCACCAGCTCAACGAATTGGAGGAATTTCACCTTCAGCCTTTTGAGAATACCAAATTGTACAAAGAAAAGGCCAGGAAAAGACATGATGAGAAGTTAGTGCGCATACAACTAGAACCATGGCAAAAGGTACTGTTAAACAAATCAAGGGTGAAACTCTTCCCATGGAAGCCAAAATCAAAGTGGTCAGGTCCATTCCTAATCACCAAGGTTTTACTAGATATAGCCGTTAAGTTACATGATCCTGACTCCAACAAAACATTCAAAGTTAAAAACAAGTGTGTCAAGCACTACTGGGGAGAATCAATTGATCGACAAAAAAAAAGTGTCACACTTTCAGATCCAGCCTAATGTTCGGGTAGTCATTTCTAGTTGACGATGTTAAACTTAGCGCTAGCTGGGAGGCAACCCATGCAAATTTGTATATAGATTGTGATCTGGAGTGTTTTATTTTTGTATGTTTAATTTGTGTAGGAAAAGTCAGATTTCAGGATGGAAGAAGTTCTCGTAAATCTTCACAAGCAATTTCTTTCTCTCCCTCAAAATTCTCTGATGAAAGTCTACAAAGCTCGCTTAGAACGAATGAGACTACTAATGATCAAGGGTATTCCTACCGAAATTCATTGGATTATTGAAGCACGGGTCCGATTGGCAGGTGAGTCTTCTGACTCTTTTATTTCACATCTATCTGGTTTAGGAAGAAACACATTTGCTAAAAAGAGAAGAGCTAAAAGAATGGGTGTTTGCTACAAATTTGCTCGTATGTTTTGTAATACTCGTTGTCGTTCTTTAGGAATGATGTCTGATAACCGTGAAGATGAGATTAATTTCATTAGGAATGGCTTGAGTAAGGAGTCTTTGGATGACATATCTAAAACTCTTGAGACACATCCTAGTGGATGTGTGTATCACGAAATTCGCATGTTAGATACACAATTTCGAAAAGAAAGACAACAGTATAGTCTTGGGAATCTGACTCAAAAAGACCATGTTTGCCAATTTATAAGAAAATTGGATGGGAAGCTTGTCCCTGACGCATAGACATTAATCAAGCTGTTACTTTCTTGTAAATATTATATATCTTTATCTTTTCCTAATAATTGTGATTTGTTTTGTTATTTTCTTTTATTTTCTCTGACAGGATCCATACCTTTTTTACTATCACGATTTATTTTACTGTTTACCTAATAATTGTCATTTGGCAGGTACTAGTGCTATTATTTTTACTCACCTTTTTCAGGTATTATAAATTCAACTCATCATTGCACTTTTGAAGACATCCATATAAAAATGGAAGCTACTTCAAGAAGACGAGTTGAAAACATTTATGTGTTTTGCGGTACTAGTGTTGGTGTTAAACCATAATATATAACGGCGGCACATGAATTGGGTCGAGTCATTGCTGTAAGGAATATGAACTTAGTATATGGCAGTTGCAATCTTGAAATAATGGGGATCGTTTCAAAGGATGTACATGAAGGAGGCAGTCAAGTTTTGGAAATCATCCCAAAACCCTTAGCGGAGGTGAATCTTATTGGACCATCAAATGGAGAGAAACTGATCATGCAAGGTATATCTGAACGACTGGTATAAATGATTAACAGTGTTGATGCTTTTATTGCTTTGCCAGGTGGCTTGGGCACAATGGAGGAAATTTTTACAGTATTATCTTGGGCGAACTTGAACATACACCAGAAACTGCTTGGACTATACAATGTTGATGGATTTTATGATTTTCTTTGTGTTTCTTGATGATGCCCGGAGAAATGGATTCGTGTCAAAAACCTGTAAAAGAACTCATCTTTACTGCTGTGTAGACAACAGAACCTGGGCGACGCGCTGTTCTAGGCTCGCGGCCTAGTTGGGAAGTACGAAAAAACATGGAGTCGCCACCCGCGTGTGAACCGGGACAAAGATTTAAGGCCGCACTCACCCCTCGCAAAGGAAGACCTCAAACCGTGGGGTTGGAATGGTCCCTTACTTATGTCACTTGTGATGATATGATTTGTGCAATGAATCAACAAGTCTACTCAATAATCATGCTCAAGGATACTTAGATCTAATCATACTTTCATTCAAAAACTCCACGCAATGTAGCACAATTAGCGGACTATTTTGGGTGATTTTGATGGCTTAGGGTGATGGTTTTTAAAGGTTTTTAGGGATACTTTATGGGATTTTGGGGTGGTTTCTAGGTGATTTTAGGGCTGTTTTATGGGCTAAAGTCGCAGCCAAAACTGACCAGAACAGGGGGATGAAATTACAGCAGTTCAAGGTGCAGTGAGGGGTGTTTTGGGACTGTTTTGGGCGCACAATTGGAGCTGCTTTTGGGGTGTTTTGCGGCACTTGTGGGCTGTGAATGAGGCTTATTTTGGTGTGTTTTAGGGCTGTGAATGGTGGCTTGAATTCGGCAATGGAAGGCTGTGAGAAGGGCTTGGGCGTGAGTGGTGTTGGTGAAGGGAGGTGAATATGCTGCCTTGGAGGGTTTCTGGCTTGGTGGTGCGGATATGGGGGTTTCAATGGGATGCTTGGACGTGCAAGGAGGTTTGAGAGAGTGCTTGGGACGTGTGCGAGAGGTATGTGAGCTAGGGTTGTGAATGGGGGTGAAGGTCTCTTTTTTAAGGCAAGAGAGAAGACTTTCCTTATTAGATTAGGAAAGAATCTCCTAATTGGTGTCTAACAAGGAATAGATCTCCTAATTGGGATTTGTGATTGGATTTGATTTGGTAAGGATTTGATTTGATTTCTTCTAATTAGGAATGGATTTTATTTGATTTAAACATGTGATAAATATGCATTTACCTATTTAGAAGGCATTTGGGCGTGAATCACTCTCCATTGGGCATGGATTTGGTTGACTTGGTTTGACTTGGGTATTTGGTTTTGGTTTGGGTATTTGGTTTGGTTGGGTTGGTAGGTGGTCTATGGGGGTTTTGGGCCTAAGATGAGCTTTGAAATGGAAGTTCAACAAGCAACCGAAGCTAAACAACGAGGTTAAATCCAACGAAAATTCCATTTTCCAACTTTACCCTTCCAACGTCCGTTTCCCGCAACTTTCATGACTAAAGAGGTAGTTGCCTCCATACGAGACTCATCATTGGGCTAATGTGTAAAAATGCAATGCCTACAGTCGCCCCCACTTTGATGGGACTTGTGCAGTGTGTGACAATGACAATCCTATCAAAGTACATGCAATGCATTTTCACTTACCTGGCTCGCCAGCTGCCACCTGGTTTGCCTGCTGCTTCGAACTGAGTTGATTGTGCGATGGGTATCTCGACCCTGGGATGCATCCCGGAACTGCTAATGACAATGGGGGCACCTCAACCCTCGAACTGATGATGTAGTGGGCACCTCGACCCTGGGTACGCATCTCGACTCAGAACTATAAACGACAACGGGGGCACGCATCTCGACCCTGGACACGCATCTCGACCCAATACCGCTGACAATAGGGACCTCGCCCTGAATATGATGATGTATTAGGCACCTCGACCCTGGGTACGCATCTCGACCCGGAACTACAAACGACAACGGGGGCACGCATCTCGACCCTGGGCACGCATCTCGACCCAATACCGCTGAAAATAGGGACCTCGCCCTGAATATGATGATGTAGTGGGCTTCGCCCCTGGGCACGCATCTCGACCCGAAACTACAAACGACAACGGGGGCACGCATCTCGACCCTGGGCACGCATCTCGACCCTGGGCACGCATCTGAATAGGGACCTCGCCCTGAATATGATGATGTAGTGGGCTTCGCCCCCAGACTGATACTGATATGGGCCTCGCCCCCAGACTGATGATGATTATGGGCCTCGCCCCCAGACTGATACTGATGTGGGCCTCGCCCCGAACCGATGTGGGCCTCGCCCTCAAACAGATACTGACGTTTATATTTCCAACTATTGTATTGCTTCTCCTCGAGATAGCCTTGATAGCTAAACATATTTTCGTCCTCAACGAATGCTTCATGTCAAAACCCGAGAACCTTCAAAGTACTCGATATACTAAAACTCGATCATCTGAACAGGTGATCTAAATTAGACTCCTAGTGAGTGTGTGCAAAGGCTCTTTTGCAGCTTATTCCTTAAGAAAGCCAACTTAATGATTTCGCGTCGGAGAATCGGACTGATGGGTCTAACCAACCTGGATGTCTAGGTCACATTCTGTGATTACTTCGGTATACTCAATATGATATGATCTTCTTTATTTTTCTTTTGTCTCTTTCTTTTTATTATTTTTTTTTCTTTCTTTCTTCTCTTTTCTTTTTCTTTCTTTCTTTCTTTTCTTCTTTTTTTCTTTTGACTCACCTACCCTTTAAGGTAGCATTTCTCCTCATGGTGGTCCTAATACTCGCCCATGGGTAGCTTCACGCTTATCGGTTATAGGCGGTCTTTTTTTTTTCTATTCTTGTCATCGCAGAGACTGTCTTTCTTTATTTCCAACCATATCATGTATCGTAGCGTACGTAAACCAGGGTGGACACCCAAGCAAACGGTCATTCATCGATCCACCATCTCTTCAGCTAATCATCTCATCAACCGCTCGGGCTTCTACTGTTGAGATACCTTTTATCAAGTGTTTCATGAGTCTAGCCAAGATCAATCCATTCAGAATACCGGATAAGAGCACGTCTCGCACTTCTCGTTTCTAAGGCTTCTCCCTACAGCACACAATGTCATCACTGGACATATGTTTAACCATCAAAAACTTCTCTCTCACTTTTTTTTTTCACTCACTCACTCTAAGGAATTCTTCCTCTCTACTGCTGACCATGTAGGCTTCGCCCCCGGGATCCAGACCCGAAATTCAAACTCAAAATGGGCCTCAACCCTCAGATCACTATCTGAATCTTAACACCGATGTGGACCTCAGCCCTAGGATTTCTACCCAAATTCAATACAGTGCTTTCGCTGTTTCTGATTGGCTTGTCTTTTCCGCTTTCTCTTTTCTTCTTCCATACCTGTGAATATAAAACAAAAACACAAAACACGCCAAAAAAGGAATGCAATAATGGGTTATATATGTGCATGCATGCATGAGTTCTCCTTATCCCGTTGGGTTAGGTCTTCTGCGAGTGACTATTCAGTCTTCTGTCCCTCAGGCAAAATAAAACTTCAATCTGTCTACATTGATCGGCTCGGTGAACTCATTCCCTTCCAAGTCCGACAGTCTCACTGTTTCATTTCCCATTACCTTCTGAACAATGTATGGTCCTTCCCAATTTGATCTGAACTTCCCTCTTGGGTCTGTCGTCGACGGCTTCGACTGCTTAAGTACCAGATCACCTTTCTTGATCTTGGTAGGATGCACCTTCTTATTAAATGCTCGGGCTAACCTCTTCTGATATATCTGCATGTGATACAAGGACTTCATCCTCTTCTCATCCATCAATGCTAACTGCTCAAACCTCTGCGAGGTCCATTCTTGTTCAGGTAACTCCGCTTCTGCTAATACCCGCATGGACTGTATTTCAACTTCCACCGGTAATACTGCTTCCATTCCATAGACCAAAGAGTAAGGCGTAGCTCCTGTTGTTGTCCTTACAGAAGTTATGTACCCCCACAGGGCATATGGTAGCTTATCAGCCCAATCTCTGTAATTCTCTGTCATCTTTGCCAGAATCGTCTTTATCGTCTTGTTGGCTGCTTCAACTGCTCCATTAGCTTGCGGCCTGTATGGTGAGGACTTGTGATGGCCTATCCCATATCTCTGTAGCATCGCTTTGGTTTCTCCTTGAAATTGGACTCCGTTGTCCGTGACCACGTGGTGCAGCATACCGTACCGACAAATGAGATTCTGAGCTATGAACTTGGCCATCTGCTTTGCCGTAACATTGCGGAACGACTCGGCTTCTACCCATTTTGAGAAGTAGTCCACTGCTACTACTATAAAACGGTGTCCATTCGATGCATTCGGCCGAATTTCTCCAATCATATCAATTCCCCAAGCTGAGAAAGGCCATGGTTCTGACAACCTGTGCAACTCTGTGTGCGGTAAATGATTCAAATTCCCATGCGTTTGACAATCATGGCAGTGTTTCACCAGTTTCGCGCAGTCAGCTTCCATGGTTGACCAGTAAAAGCCTTGCCTCACAATCTTGCGGGACAAGTTCAATCCGTTCATATGCGGTCCACAGACATCAGCATGTACTTCTTCCATTATACTCTGAGCTTCTTCCTCCCTCAAATATTTCATCTGAATACGATTGGCCTGCCTCTTGTAGAGTTCTCCCTTTAGACTCACATACTGAGAAGCCCATTTCTGAATGGCTATTCGGTCTTTTCTACTAGCTTCCTCTAGGAGTTCCTTATGCTCCAGATACCTCTGAATATCATGATACCAAGGTTTTCCATCGTTGACCTCTATTTCGATACCCGCTCTATCTCATAAACAGGCTTACTCACCGTCGTCAACACAAATGGTCTCATCACCAATTTCTCTGGATTCTCCCAGGTTGCGGCTAGCGTCGCCAATGCATCTGCCATCTGATTTTCTTCCCGAGGCAAGTGCTGAAATTTGCAGTTAGGGATATTATGTGCTAGGTTTCTGAGGTGGAATAAGTACGGCTTCAACCGTTCTTTCTTTAACTCCCATTCTCCTTGCATCTGTCAGATCACCAACATCGAGTCTCCATAAACCTCCACGTTTGTAGCTCTCAAGGCGGTCAATGCAGTCAACCCAAATGCACATGCTTCATATTCAGCCATGTTATTAGTTACTTTGAATATTAGCCTTTTGGCCATAGGCAAAGTCTCTCCCCTGGGGGTTACTATTATGATTCCGATTCCGGCTCATTTGCAGTTCACTGCTCCGTCAAAATACATCTTACATCCTTGGACTGCTATAGCTTGGATTTCTTCGTCGGGGAACTCAAATTTGTACTGATCCCCTTCGACAAGTTGCAATGCCAGGAACTCTGCCACGGCTCGTCCTTTAATCACCTTGGAAGTGAGATACTCAATATCAAATTCTGTCAGCAGTACCAACCATCTGCCCAATTTTCCAACTAGTGAAGGCACTGAATGCAGGTACTTCAATGGATTCTCCTTTGCGACCACTTGGATCTTGTAAGACTGGAAATAGTGGCGTAATTTCCTGGACACCCATACTACTGCCAGACAAATCTTCTCCACTTCCTGATAGCGAGCTTCGTACGGAAGAAGCTTTTTACTGAGGTAGTAGATGGCGTGCTCTACTCCTGTCTCATCGGCTTGTAACATCATCGCCCCCAGCGCTTCGGGTTCAATAGCCAAATAAAGCACCAAAGGTCTGCCCTGTTTCGGAGGTCTCAGAACGGGAGGTTTCACCAAATATTCCCTTATTCTGTCAAATGCTTCCTGACACTGCTCGTTCCACTTTACCGGCTGATCTTTCCTCAACAACTTGAATATGGGCTCACATACTGACGTCAGCTTGGCAATGAACCGACTAATATACTGGATTTTCCCTAGGGAAGGCTCTGACTTCTTTCTCTGTCTTTGGTGCCGGCATTTCTGTAATAGCCTTGATCTTTTCAGGATCCACTTCTATTCCACCCATTCTCACTGTGTGGCGAGTAGTTTACCCCAAGTTACTCCGAATACACACTTTTTAGGATTCAACCGCAAGTTGTACTTGTCCACTCGTTCAAGGAACTTTTCCAACGCTTCTATATGTCCGTCTCTTGTCTCTGACTTGACCATCATGTCATCTACGTATACCTCAATTTCCTTATGCATCAAGTCATGAAACAAAGTAGTGGCCATCCGCTGATAAGTGGCTCCGGCATTCTTAAGCCCAAATGGCATCACCTTGTAGCAGTAAGTACCTCATTCTGTAACGAAGGTCGGTCTTGTGCTTATCTCCTTCGGCCATGAGCACTTGGTTGTATCCTGAGAACCCATCCGCAAATGAGTACATGGCAGACAACGCCGCACTATCTAAAGCACATCTATATGCGGTAAAGGAAAGTCATCCTTTGGGCATGCCTTGTTAAGATCTCTATAGTCAACACACATTCTGACTTTGCCATCTTTCTTCGGCACAGGCACGATGTTGGCCAACCACTCGGGGTATTTCACTACTTCCAGGAATCCCACATCTATTTGCTTCTTAACCTCCTCCCTGACCTTCTCGGCCCATTCGGGTCTCATCCGTCGGAGCTTTTGTTTCACAGGCTTCATATTCGGATATGTTGGTATCGCGTGCTGGGCAATACCTCGATCGACCCATGGCATGTCTTCGTAAGACCAAGCAAACACTTTGGCATATTTAATCAATATCTCTTCTAAGTTCTTCCGCTCTTCGGCGGTAACTTCATTCGCAATCAAGATTTCTTTAGGGCTCTCAGGCGTACCAAGGTTGAATGCATCTGTTTTGACGGCGTTGATATCGAATATGCTTAAGCCATGCAAGTTAGAAAGTGGAGACTCAGTCAAGTAAGCAAAATTATTGTCTTTATTGCCAATAATAGAAGGAGTACACTCAAAAAAATCTGGAAGGAAAATATCCTCATCCTCTACAGATATTTCTCCCTCTACAACAGGATCTTTCTCAGGTTTCTTCTCTTCTTCGAGTGTTAGGGCTCCAAGCTTCATAAGTTCTTCTTCCCACTCTTCTTTCTTCATTTCTTCAACCAGCGGATTTTCTCCCAACATGTCCTGGAAGATCTCGAACCCTGGCACCACAATCCCGTTCACTTCTACAGGTTCAGGCTCTCTTTGATACCCTGATGCTTTGACGAAGTATTCCATCAACTTCAGCCCCTTCTTCTTGGCTTTTGGCTTGTCCTCATCAGAACAGTATCCCAAACCCTTCCGAGTATTCTGCCCCTTGAAATCCGGCAGTCTCGAACCTTGGCCTGGCTCAAATCTCATATTCTCCATAATTCGGGCTACCTAGGGATCCACCCACTCCTCAAAAGTCGCCGACACTTGGAACCTCGTAAAAGGTTGTATTTCCAAGGTGGCTACAGCATTATCCGCTTCAGCTCGTATGGTGACAATTTCCCCTTCATATGGGAACTTAATCATCTGATGTAGAGTAGAGGGCACCCCTCCAAGCCCGTGAAACCAAGGCCTTCCCAATAATAAGGCAAACGTGGCTGGGATGTCTAGCACTGTAAATTCAACTTCATCCTCTACTGGGCCAACCTTGACCATTGCGATAAAAGTACCTTCGACTCCTCACTTGCTATCATCATAGGCTTTGATAGTCATGTTGGAAGGATTCAACTCAGTTGGCTTAATACCCAGCCTTGCCAGAATCTTCAGTGGGCACACATTGATGGAAGAGCCATCATCCACCATTACGCACGAAGTCCTCTTACCTCTCACCTCAGCTCGGATAAAGAGGGGCCTATTGTGGTTTCTCCCTTCAGCCGGGAGGTCTTCATCAGAGAAGGTTATCTGCAGAGCCTCTTTCTGCACTGACCCCACAAATATTGTTGGATTAGCATCCTCGGGTACGACTATTTTGCTCAGAGCTTCCACCATGGCCCGTCTGTGTTCTCCAGATGCACACAATAATTCCCAGATGCTTAAGTGTGCCCGGGTCTTCTTCAATTGCCTCAGCATTACGTCTCATTCAGCAGGCTCAGCGTTCTCGGCCACTTCCCGTCCATCCGTCAGCGCTTCCTTCCCCTTTTCAACAGTATCATTGTAAAAGCGCCCACTCCGGGTCATGCCTTTCACTTCCTCTTCCTCGCCACCACTTGAGAAGTCTTCCCAGAAATCCTTCTCCTGCTCCGCCTCATCTTCACTATTGTTGTCCCAGATGCCTAGGCAGAAGGCTTGATGGTCAAAGGTTCGGAGGACAAGGTCTTCTGGCAAGCCAGAGTTGATCATGTAGGTAGGTGGGGGAACGGAGTGATAATTGGGTAAAGGGTTGCGGTGAGTGTTTGGATGTTCTTTTTCAGGGTCGGGGATTTTACGGGAGTCGATTAGGTCTTGGATCTCATGTTTGAGGCAACCACAACTGTCAGTGTCATGGCCTTTTTGCTGGTGAAAGTGACAGTATTGGTTCAGGTTATACTGTGGTGGTAGGGGATTAGAAAGTAGTCGTGGTTCCATGGGTTTGAGAAGTCATTGCCTTGCCAATTTCTCGAACACTTTAGACAAGGGCCTTCCCAGGTTCGAAAAGCGCCGATTCCTGACGGCGGCCACCTCAGCAGAGACAGGTTTAGTACTTGATGATCCTCCAACAGTTCTCCTGTTTAGACTATAGAACTTTCTGTTCTCGGCCTTTTCCTCCTCGATGTCCATGACAGTTTCCCTCAATTGTCGGAAATCTACTATCATGGAGGTCATTCTCCTCAGCTTACCATAGATAGAGGCTTAGTCCCCTTGATGATCATCTTAATCTGATCTTTTTCCGAGGGCCTGGTCTGCATCTTCAAGAGCTGGCTTCTTCAGCGGTCAACATACTCTTTAAAGCTTTCCTCAGGCTTCTGCTTAGTATTCTCCAAGTCGCGGAGCGACAGGTCGATCTCTAAGTCAGTCACATACTGCTTTAAGAAGGCATCAGCCAACTCCCTCCAATCTTCTTTAACCTTTTTCTCAAGGCTATGATACCAAACCACTGGTGCCCCCTCGAGTGACATCCCGAACATTTTCTGGACATGGCGCTGAGATAGGCCAACTGAACTCATCACTGAGACATATTGTCGCAAATGGACCCTCGGGTCCCCATTCTCATTAAACTTTATGATGTCATGCATTTTGAACTGTACAGGCAACTGCTCCTCAAAGGTCATTGAATCATAATCCAGTAGATCCTCATGCTTCCCCCTCATCTTACGGGTGACAGACTCCATCTGATCACGGAGCCTTTGCATTTCAGCCTGAGTTCTGGCTATCCTACCAGCGGTATAGTCAGGTATAGTAGCTATCATCATCAAATACCGGAGCATCCTCGTTCACTCCATTTGGAGGGCTCTCCCGCCTCTCATTGTCAGATCCTCCGCAGCGCGGGGCACAGCCATATCAGACATGGCAGCAGTCAGAGCTTGCAGTTGTTCAGTCATCTTGGCGAAGTTAGCTTCCATCTGATCCATTCTAGACCCCTCGTTGACGGATTCACTCATATTCGTTGAAGGTCTTTTGACTAATCTGCCCTCTTCTCTAACCCAACAGGAATCTATGTTGCCTCTCTTAAGGCCATGTGTCAGTGCATATGTGTGCGATACATGTAATAGATAAAAAAAAACTTTAAACTAATTGGCCCATTATCATTTTGAAGTATTTAATCACACCATCGCGTGGTGCAAACTTGTCCCAGTTGAAAAGGCCCAACAGATTTACACTTTGCGATGATATGGCTAAATGACTTCAAATGATAAGAGGCACATTCACAAAGTGGCCCACCGCCATTTTAGAAGCTTTTGGCCCACCTGTCAAAGGACACAAACTTGCCCCAGTTTAAATGGAGGTGGTCCAATACACAAACATAAAATAAAAAACTACCGGTTTTTCATGGCTAAATTCCATAAGTGGGTTCACGGGGCGCGGACAAAGGCTCTCGCTGACGAAGGTTTGCCCACAACCAGGACTCCCCACTCAAGGGTTCAAGCGACCAAGTGAGCGCACCTTTTTTATACCTTACGGTACGTGCCAATGAGTTATGGAGTGTGACTAACTGTCGAATGGATTTCCCGTTGTAGATTCCCCAGAGGGAGGGTGGAGCGAGGCTCTCTTAAGTACCCAAGCCCCTTAGGCTCTTATCGCTTGGTGTCAGGAATAAACAACGAGTCCTCCAAACTAGTATGTCACAACGAGCTATAAGTAATGATTTATCTAGGTGCCTTCACAGCTTTTCCCCGAAGGGTAATGAGTGAAGGAAGACACCCAACCATCACCTAGCTTCAACAAAGCCTTTGATTAACCCCCTCAACCCACTATAGAAATGGTCAACTAATGCACAAATTATACACATCACACGACATGATTTCGAGGCCGATTCTCTAAATCCCCAGTGGAGTCGCCAGACTATAGACAACAGAACCTGGGCGACGCTGTTCTAGGCTCGCGGCCTAGTTGGGAAGTACGAAATAACATGGAGTCGCCACCCGGTGTGAACCGGGACAAAGATTTAAGGCCGCACTCACCCCTCGCAAGGGAAGACCTCAAACCGTTGGGTTCGGAATGGTCCCTTACTTATGTCACTTGTGATGATATGATTTGTGCAATGAATCAACCAAGTCTACTCAATAATCATGCTCAAGGATACTTAGATCTAATCATACTTTCATTCAAATAACTCCACGCAATGTAACACAACGAGCATATTGAGCTATTAAATCAACATGTATAAATCATTATCCTAACACATCATAAACTAATAATATGCATAAGGAACAACCTAAATATGCTTTAACAAATAAATAACAACTAAATTATACCATGCTTTAAATAATAAACGAATAACCTAAAGACTATAACATGCTCAAATACAAATTTGGATGAGACGAGATATGTGTATCTTAAGTGGTACGTGGCATTGTATCCCGAGTGCAGACCATACTACCGTCCATTCGGAATCGGCTATGGAATTTATGTCCGGGTTTCCATCCGATATACCACAAAAGGGAACACATATCCCGCTCATCCAACAATCACATCATGCCTCAAACGACTCTCATGCAATTATACATCAAAATAAATAAACAAAAATAAAGAAGATAAGTAAAAAGAGTGCCCTCAGGTCTAACCTCTTTTGTCGTCTAAGAAAGGGCGTTACACGTCCGTTGGAAGGGAGATTGATCAGATGCTTTTCCGATTTGTCTACTCAACGTCTTTCCTCGCTGCTTTGATGCTCGGGCTGCTGTTTCAAGTCCGTTTCGCTGCTGTTTCGCTGCTACGTTTCAGGTCACTGTTTTGGTGATTTAGCGGACTGTTTTGGGTGATTTTGATGGCTTAGGGTGATGCGTTTTTAAAGGTTTTTTAGGGATACTTTATGGGATTTTTGGGGTGGTTTCTAGGTGATTTTAGGGCTGTTTTATGGGCTAAAGTCGCAGCCAAAACTGACCAGAACAGGGGATGAAATTACAGCAGTTCAAGGTGCAGTGAGGGGTGTTTTGGGACTGTTTTGGGCGTACAATTGGAGCTGCTTTTGGGGGGTGTTTTGCGGCACTTGTGGGCTGTGAATGAGGCTTATTTTGGTGTGTTTTAGGGCTGTGAATGGTGGCTGGAATTCGGCAATGGAAGGCTGTGAGAAGGGCTTGGGCGTGAGTGGTGTTGGTGAAGGGAGGTGAATATGCGGCCTTGGAGGGTTTCCTGGCTTGGTGGTGCGGCTATGGGGGTTTCAATGGGATGCTTGGACGTGCAAGTAGGCTTGAGAGAGTGCTTGGGACGTGTGCGAGAGGTATGTGAGCTAGGGTTGTGAATGGGGGTGAAGGTCTCTTTTTATAGGCAAAGAGAGAAGACTTTCCTTATTAGATTAGGAAAGAATCTCCTAATTGGTGTCTAACAAGGAATAGATCTCCTAATTGGGATTTGTGATTGGATTTGATTTGGTAAGGATTTGATTTGATTTCTTCTAATTAGGAATGGATTTTATTTGATTTAAACATGTGATAAATATGCATTTACCTATTTAGAAGGCATTTGGGCGTGAATCACTCTCCCTTGGGCATGGATTTGGTTTGACTTGGTTTGACTTGGGTATTTGGGTTTGGTTTGGGTATTTTGGGTTTGGTTTGGGTTTGGTAGGTGGTCTATGGGGGTTTTGGGCCTAAGATGAGCTTTGAAACGGAAGTTCAACAAGCAACCGAAGCTAAACAACGAGGTTAAATCCAACGAAAATTCCATTTTCCAACTTTACCCTTCCAACGTCCGTTTCCCGCGACTTTCATGACTAAAGAGGTAGTTGCCTCCATACGAGACTCATCATTGGGCTAATGTGTAAAAATGCAATGCCTACAACTGGCAGAACTGCCCCAGATTTAATTGACCAAATATTAGCCTTTGAACCACAGATTAACCCTATCATTTCCAAAATAAACTGGTCCGAGAATGATCGTGGTAAGAGGCGTCGGATAAATCTGGATCTTAACCTGTAACTTTTCATTTAGATGTAGAATTTCAGCTAACTAGGTACGGTTTTCTAAACTCTTCTTCTACTGTTTAAGACATATGGGACAATGTTTCATTTAGGTTTGAGGGAGGGGAATAGTTAATTTGTATCTTGTTTTTATTGTTTTATTTTTAGTTTAAAATTTTCGAAAAAAATCAAAAAAATTACAAAAAATCAAAAAAATTATTTTGTGTTTTTGTGTTTTTAACATTACTAATCAGGTGAAATTGGTGTGAGATAGCTGTGTAAGGAATTTCCACTCCTGAGACGTATCTCAACCTATTTCGGAACAAGTTAATTTTTGTTTATTTCCTTTTGAATTATTTAATTTGTGAATTCTCCATAATACTGACTAAAATGGATCTTCATATGCTCAGTTGACAGGTATTATCAACTTGCATGGTAACATACGGACATGAGAAGTAATTGACGAGTTTGTAATATTCAGTGCTCTAATTTAATTGGAGAAAGCATCTAAAAAAGCGATGGGATAAAAAAAAGAAAAAAATGTGTAAAAACAAATGTCTGAGATCCGAGTTATTAAGTCTATAAGGGTGTCTTAACACCTAGTGCCCTAAAACCAACTGGTTTGGGAGTCACTGGCCTAAAGCTCATTACATGGATCGAAGATGTTGACAAAAATATATATATATATATATATATATATTATATATATATATATATATATATGAAGTCTGAGTAATTAAGTCTGTAGGGGTGTCTTAACACATAGTGCCCTAAAGTCAACTGGTTTGGGAGTCACTGGCCCAAAGCTCGCTACACATATGGAAGATATTGTATATAAATAAAAAAAAATTAATAAAAGAAAGAAAAATCAGAAAAAATTATTCCATTGCTTAAAAAAAATTGTGAATTCTGATAAAACTTTAGGACAAAAATATTACTTTCTTCTCAACTACATTTGTGACTATTGTGGGCAAAATGAGTTGATTAATATTTTGTTGGCTGTGTATATGGAGAATGGTAAAAATAATCGGAGAATTTACTTATTCGGTAATTTAGAAAGAAAGAAAACAACTATTAACTTGGATAAGAAGTTTCACATGTTTAGTCACTAACTTCTTTATTCTCTTTTCTCTTGTCTTTTTGTTTTGTGTGCATTAGTTTTACTATCTTCTTACTTTTATCAAATGTTTGTGGGTATCGTTGCTGTAAGCCCTCACGAGACTACAACTCGTCCACTAGGGACACCTAGGGATTTAAAGGCTTGTTGCATATGCTAAATGCAACTGTGATCCCTATGAAAGTGACTTAGTTTAATTTTAATTGTTTTTTGTATTTTATTTTGTTGTTTTGCTCGAGGACTAGCAAAATGTTAGGTTTGGGGGTGTGATGAGCGGAAAATATATCAATATTTACCACCCATTTTACCTAATATTTTATTTAGTTTTTCGGGTCTGATGAACGTTTTGATGTGTTTTATAGATAAATAAAGTATCATGACTTAATGGAATCAACTCGGGGCTAAAAAGATGAAATCCGGAGCAAAAAAAAATGGTGAAAACAGAAATTTACTATACGCGTCACGAAGTGCAGTCCTAAATTCCAATTTTACGCAAGTTTGGTATTTTGGCCATAACTTTTTCATCCGATATCCGATTGAGCTAATTCAAGTTGTAAATTAAAAAACACACAAATCTCTACAACTTTTAAGTTTTAAATATTTTCGAATTCTGAGGTTTGAGAGACCGAAATGGATGAATAATCTAGTATATTTTGTGTAATTACTATAGTCATTTTCAAAATATAAAATAAAATAAAAAAATAAAAAAAATAAAAATTTTCAAACTTCCACCAAACATGAGGATATGGTGCCATGTTTGATGCCATGTTTGGTGCCATATTTGGTGGAGCAATTGGTGGTGAAATTGGTGGAAGCCTTTAGATTTTCCTATAAATACCAAGCTAAACTTTGTAAATTTTCCATGCTTTCTTTGGAGGAATTTCTCCATAAAAACCTAAAGGAAAGTGTCTTGTATATTTATTTTATTTTATTTTATTTAATTAATAAAATTTTGTGTGTTTTCTTTTACAGCATGAGCAGGTAATCTCATTCTGCTGGGGTGAAAATGTGAGACTTTTAATATAATGAATTAGATTAATCTCTCTTATTTTAATTAAAATTTGGATTAATTAGTTACCGCCTATATGGCCGGTTTAGGTGACAATCTTATTTACCACCTATATGGTCGGTTTTTCATTTCAGACGTAGTTTCCGCCTATATGGTCGGTTTAGGTAATAACCTTGTTACCGCCTATATGGTCGGTTGGATTTAATTGAGACAAATGAAATTACCGCCTTTGTGGTCTGGTTAATTAATCAGTAAATATTGAGAATAAGGGAAATTTCTAATTTTGAAATATTAAAAGTGGATCATCTAACCCTCAGCATTTTCTTTTATTGTACTTTTACATTTTTAATTTCCAGCATTTACTTTATTTAATTTCCAGCATTTACTTTATGTCTTTTATTTTATTTAAGATTTTATTAGCCTTAGATATGTGTCGTAACTAAGTCTGTTATCTGGGGTTGTGATGAATTCCAATATCACCGGGTTATAAGAGGTTATTTTATAGTTTGGATAATATAAAGGTTTACTTATTAAGTCTTAAACTTAATGCTTCTTGTTAACTGACCATTAATAAGATTGATCCAGTAAACTTAAAATAAACTTGACAAATGAATTTTAGGTTTCAGCCTTAGACTTAATAGCCCACAATCTTCTTTGAGGATAGATAATCCTTTAATAGATTTCCTTACAGGATAGACATATTCATGTCGGGCGGGGGTAACCACAATTAGAACTTAATCTTAATGAATTCAGGTAACTTGGTTGACAAAGACATATGATTAATTGCATCCGACCATCGACAGAGGCTTTTGCAGAATTTCGTGTTCCAGGTTAGTAGACCAATATATTACACAAACATAAAATAACCACTTCATCTTTTAAAAGATATTAGAAAGATTCACAACCTTAGATAGTTTCTTAATATTGAATTTTCCTAAACCTACTTTCGCGCCATTTTATTTACTTGTTTTTAAATTTAAAATCACCATCCAATCAATCAATCCATTAGATACTCGTAAACATTTGACTTCATAAATTAATAGCTTAGGTATTAAGTCTTCGTGGGATCGATACTTTTTATACTACTTGAACGATATGTGCGCTTGCGTTATACGCCTGTGACAACGCCGGTCAATTCCTATGTTAATTAAGAAACTCCGAATTCATTAAGTTTAAGTTCCAATTATGGCTACCCCCGCCCGACAGATATATTCCTATCTTGTAAGGAAATCTACCTGAGAGACATTTACCCCAAGGTGAGATCGTGAGCTATTGAGTGTAAGGCTAAACCTAAAATCCCTTTTCCAATTTCATTTTAAATTTACCAAATCAATCGTATTAATGGCCAGTTAACAAGAAGCATTAAGACTAAGACTCAATAAATAAACCAATATATTACCCAAGGCATAAATGACCAACTTATAAACCGGTGATATTTGAATTCATCACAATCCTAGATTATGTAATTAGTTACAACACATACTTAGGACTACTAAATGCATAATTAAACAAAACAACATAACATAAAATTAAAATTAATAAGTAAAAAGAAAATTACAACAATAAAAGAAAATGATGGGGTTAAAGGATCCATTTTTAATATTTCAATATTAGAAACCTCCCTTATTATAAATTGTCAATGTTTACCAATTAATTAATTATATTTAACCAGACCATAAAGGCGAAGATTTCATTTGTCTCAATTATGTCCAACCGACCATATAGGCGGTAACAAGGTTATTACCTAAACCGACCATATAGGCAGAAACTACGTCTGGAATGTAAAACCGACTATATAGATGGTAAATAAGGTTGTCACCTAAACCGGCCATATAAACGGTAACTAATTAATCCAAATTTTAATTAAAATATGGAAGATTAATCTAATTTATTATATTAAAAGTTTCACATTTTCACCCCAGCAAAATGAGATTACCTACTCATGTTGTAAATGAAAACACATAAAATTTTATTAAATAAATAAAAAGAAAATACAAGAAAACTTAAATAAACATACAATACACTTTCATTTAGGTTTTCATGGAGAAATCCCCCAAAGAAAGCATGAATTTTATAAATGAAATCAAGCCAAATTTATAGACAAAATTTTATTCTTCTCGTCGTGCCGCGCAAAGCTTTTCGCGTCGCGACGCACTACGTGGCACACGCCTTCCTCTACGATTTCAACACGTGACAACACGATTACACAGTCCATTGAGATTCTGACACGTGGCACACGTAACCGTTGATATGCTGACATGGCTTGACACATGGCAACACGTGTTTACTGAGGTGGCGACACGTGGCAAACGGTCCGTTGGGATGATGACACATGGCACGCGGCTGTTGCGGCTCAATGAGATTGTGACATGTGGCGATGAAGTGGCGATGACATGGCAATGATGTGGCACATGGTTTGCACGGCTCGTTGTGATGATGACATGTGGCACACGGTTAAGCGGTCTGCTGAGATAATGACATGTGTCCGGCGTATGATAGTAGATTTGCTATGATGGTGACACATGGCTGGTGCATGATAGTAGGTGCACATTTTAGCAGGCTGGCTGTGATGTTGACACGTGGCCGACATATTTTAGCAAGCGCGTCGCGAGCAGAAAAATTCTGATTTTGCCATTTTTGTTCGTTTTTCGTCATTTTAGCTCCGAATTGATTCCAATGAGTCCCAATATTATTTTTATCTGCAAAATACATAAAAAAAGTATCAAAAAATTCATAAAATTCGAGAAAATATACAAAATATTAAGTCAAAGGGGCGGTAAATAGTAATAAATTTTTCGCTCATCAGTAGCATCATTTATCTACATCAGATATAACCAAACCATCTTAATTGTGATTCTCTTATCTTATCCCAAATCGATGTTATACCCATATCCTTTCTAATTGGACCCACCACACCACAAATTATGGCCCTACCATGTTGTAAATATAACTCACTCATCATAGTGCAATTTGATTACTTCTTGTCACATCCAAGTCTCCCGGGACGTGACCGACATGAGACAGCGTTACCATCTCCCTAAGGCCCATGAATTGCACATGTATGATATGACATAATACATAACTGAACTAACTGATCTTAAGTACAAACATTTCTTACATATAAGGCATATGAAATGCTTGAAACATATTTGGTATCACATGATTTACATCTATTGACATTCGGCCACATGGCCTAATATGATGAATACATATACATGTGGACCCATGATACCGTGATCTTAATAAATGTAGCTGGTGTCCATCTTCTCCAAAGTTCGTCCTCTGTATGTTTGAAATCATACAGCACAAAATGTGGAAATGAGAAGGTAAGTCGAACGAACTATTTAATGAGTGAAAACTAAAAGTGAAAGCATAAAATAATAGATTTAGATTGACAATCTCATTCTAAGTAAGTTCGTGAAATTATAAATTTATAATGTTGGGTGACACCCTCAAAAAATTGGTTTCTTACTCTTAAGTATAAGAATATCGAAGTAATAAAATAACCCGGTAAGTCCGGGGTCGATCCACATGAAATAGATTTAATATGATAAAATAATAATTTGAGTGAAAAGAAAACGATTGAATTGCTTAAAGTGATTGAAAATTTTTAAATTGGACTGCAATAATAAAATAAAATACTATGGTGAGTGGATTCACTTTTAGTATTTCAAATTTAGAAATCTCACTTTTTATAATATATAAATTATCATTATTACCTAATTAATTTATTTCATGAATTAATTATGCCAAAACATATAAAACCAGCCATAAAGGTGGTGATAACTTTTGTGTATAACAAGTCTAGTTAAGTACTCAATATGCCAAATAAATAAAACCAGCCATATAGGCGGTAACAAAGTTTTTCAATAATTAATCCAGATTTAAATTAAATATTTATCATTAGATTATAATTTATATATTATAATATAAGTGAGATTAATCTATCTTTTCATATTAAAAGCTTCACCATTTACTCCATCATGACGAAATTAGCTACTAATGATTTGAATAAAAACACACATAATTTTATTACTGAAAGAAAAAAATTACAAGAAAGCTTAAAATAAAACACACAAAATTTGGAACTCCACAAATTTTCAGAGGAAAATCATGAAGAAAGCTAAAGAAATGAGGTACTTCAATTGAATCATGCAATTTGCAAATTAAAATAAAACACACAAAAGTTGGAACTCCACAAATATTCAGAGGAAAATCATGGAGAATGTTAAAGAAATGAGGTACTTCAATTGAATCATGCAATTTGCAATTGCAAATTGCATGATTCAAGGGAAATGACATTCCACCAAAAGGTGGATGTCATTTCTCACCTTCCATATATTTTTTTTATATTTTTATTTTTATTTTTTCTTCTTGCTTTTGTCTTTAAATATTACATATAACACACTTTGGATTTTTCATCCATTTCAGCCTTGAAAATTTCACAATTAGAAAATCTTGTAAACAACAAAGTTGTACATATTTGAATCTTCTTTCATCTGGAACTGGAATAGCCTCAATCCGATATTGAAGTAAAAGATTATGGCCAAAATACGAATATTGTGCAGGGTTGGAATTTATGAATTTGTAGACTGTTAGAACGCCCTTTTAAGTTTTTGGCCTCCAAAATCTAAATGTCACGTCCATTTTTCTAGTTATGTATTGTACGGGCCAAATTTGGTCCAAGGGTAATTTCGACATTTTGCTCCAGGACCACTACCAAATACACCCCCGAAGCTCTCTAATCAAACCCCAAAGACATGGCGCAGGCCCAGGCCTACTGAACACCATCACCAGCAACCGAATGATCATCCAAAGGTCAGTCCACATAACGCCTTGGCTCATAAACACCATTCATAACCAGCCGTTCCAACCTACAACGGGTAAAAGAAGTAAATATCCCTCATGAAGTCGACCGTTACGAGTGATCAAATGTGATTAAGGACATACCCTCAGGAGGGTATAAAGGAAATGAGGCTTCATGAGGAAAGGGGGGATCAAACTCTCATAGCTCAACAAGATCCAACTTCTAGCTCTCCTACCCATAGCTTTGGGACATTCTCAAGCTAGCCACTCCTGCCACTTACCGCCCTCACGGCATTCAACGGAATTCAAGGTAACATCTAACCTTGACCTTCCATCTATTACTACATATGTTCATTTACTGACTTGGGCGTCGGAGTGCCCCCGGCACCCACCACACCGGTGGGCAGTACTCCCGCTCACTCTACACCTTTGTTTTGCAGGATCGCTAACGCCCCCAACTACAAATTCTCGATTGTGGACCTCGGGCGAAAACCAGCGTCTACAATTTGGCGCCCACCATGGGGCTTAGCGATTTATAAGCAAACAAATCTTACAGCTTACAAGGACTTGCAAACATTACCATAACTTCCAACCCGAGCCTCCAAAATGAGTTAGTGCAAATCTTATTTACTTCCTAATGACGCGAAGCTCCAGATCACCTCAACTGACTCATTTATTCTACTCTTAATGAGAAATCTATTTACTCCAATCGACGTGAATAAACCATTACTCGGTCCATTGTACACCCTTCTTACAGTCGACATAAGAATACCCTCATAATTCTTCCTCATACCCATTCAACCAAGAAATATTCTCTACCATTCTCTCCGTTCGACATTGATGACATGACGAAATCCACTCCAGACGACTCGACAATAAGGAGATTATCATCTCCACTGGATAAATTAAAAGGACTGCCATCTCCTCCAGGCCACACGAAAGTCACGCAAAAGGACGCCCATGTATGTTCCAACATGAAAACCAGCCCAAACGCAAGAGCACATGGCTCGCATGAATTGCAAACAAAAGTAGCCCATGAAGATACCAGCCCACACTTGCAAACGGCAAAGGTCGATCAAGGAAAGGCCCACCAAATGCAGCAAGAAATGCAACTATCTAGCACAATCAAGACCAACTCATGCTAAGGCCCACGAAGCTGGCATTTATGTCGCTGAAGCCCACTAATATCCCATAAGTAGTCTTTAAACAAGCTTAGACAAAGCCGATCACTGATGGCCCACTCGCCAAAATGTTATGCAAAGAAACACGTGCCCAAATGCAAAGTTCACGTGCTTTTACTCATGCATCTGCCACATGAGCCGGCCACACGCAGAATCAAGCCTAAACCACGCGTGAAGACAAATGCAAAACCATGCACCGGCCCACGTGAAATGCCAGCCCACATCGCCTTGATACACGCAAACAAAAGTTGAAAACCAATCTTCTGCTACGATCAGACTGCTCTCAGCCCGACAGCCCATTCTCATGTTGTTCTGTCAGCCAAGAAACACGTGAGCAGAGAGGAAAACGACCATGAGCAAGAAACGAAACGCCCAGCCAACAACGACCACCATACACGGCCGCGAAAAGTATACAGCTTCTGGATGGTGCTGCCGAAAGCATGTGAACAAAAATATGTTGAAGTAATCCCAAGTCCCACATCGCTAAGGGCGTAAGTACCCTGCAACAAAAATGCGCTCACGCAAAAAAAAATATAGTTGTCTTCATTCTGCCTCAAGCGCAAGCAGACCCAAGTGCGATTTGTCGCCCAGTGAAGAACATCCTCTACAGTCGGGTCTTGTAGACTGGGCAGGAAGGATCTGTAAAAAAAAAAAAAAAAAAAAAATCATTGGCGTAAAGAGCTGAAACGCATGGCACTGAGAGAATTACGTGCTCAAAGTGTGCACCTTATCGATGTACCTAAAATATAGCCGTATGGGATGTCTGGTCTCGACTTTTGTGTCTCAGTATGTGATGAACTCATTTGGCATATGTGGGGGTCCAGCAATCACACTGACTCGTATCAAACCAACAAGCAAGAGATAATACTGGACCACAAAAGAAGCAAATTGAAGACCACATATAAAGTCGTAAGAGACCAATCACAGATGTCTGTTTAACATGGTCAAGTCAATCCTTTCAAAGAACTTCTCAAGGTTTGGCATCAGACGAAAATGTCACTCGACAAGGCAAATAAAGAGGTCTAACATGCGTCCATTCGACACTGAATATTCAAGTACTGCTGGCAGTGCAAACACTTTGAAGATGAAGAACAAATACTGGGTTAAGTTTTCTAGAATTCTTGCTGCCATGGTCAAGTCAATCCTTTCAAAGAATTTCTCAAGGTTTGGCATCAGACGAAAATGTCACTCGACAAGGCAAATAAAGAGGTCTAACATGCGTCCATTCGACACTGAATATTCAAGTACTGCTGGCAGTGCAAACACTTTGAAGATGAAGAAGAAATACTGGGTTTAAGTTTTCTAGAATTCTTGCTGCCTTGGTGGGGATGGCTTGTTTGGTTGCTCATGATTGGGCCATTTGGGCAGGATCAACGAGAGGCCCTCAGATTGGGATGAAGTTTTCGTTTTTGGGTTGAACTTTGGGCTTGATGGCTCAAATTTCAGGCTTATTCTTGGGCCTGCTCTCGTGGCTTATTATTGTTATCTGGAACAAAATTCAGACTTGTAATGGTATTATATCCATTTCGTGGCTAAACTGGTTCAATTGGAAGGGTTTATAAAAGTGCGTCTGCTGTGACTTGAGTCTTACGACCCTACCTTTTCACTGGAACAAAAGCGGAAGCCTGAGGGTAGATTGAGAAGCTGCACGAGCAGAAGTAGGACGAATTCTGTCCACACATACCTTGGCTTGGATGAGGTTTCTCTGGTTGTTAGGGACCACGACAAATGGGCAATTTGTTTATTTTTTATTATTGGCTTTACAACAGCCGATGTGGGATTCATGAGCTTTTTTAAGGGCTTATCGACATTGTAAAGGTGTAGGCTTAAGAAGGGTGCTCCAAATGAAAGTTTATCACATGGTAAACGCCCCACTCGACATGTAAAGAACCATAGAGAGAGGCTTGAAAGTCTACTGGTTCAAAGAACCCTAAGCATGCTCAGCACATGAATCCATAGTAGAGAGAAAATGTGGCAGTGTAGGGATTATAATTATTCATCACGGTTCCAGGCATACAGGACGCATGTTGATATCTCCACGTCGAAGTCGACAGGCACACCACGCAAGAAATAAGCTATGACCCACACGCCAAAGGCATACTGACACCACTTGAAGAAAGATTTCCACCTGAGGGCCTCTTGGGGTCTCACGCCTGTCAGTTGGCCCATTCGTCCATGCCTTGCTTCCCAACTAGCCCATTCGATCACATCCTATGAGAGATAACTTTATTTGTGTCAAAGATAAGCAAGCCACGTAACACATGCGTACAACTAGTAACATGAATGGCCTCCAGCCAACTTGCATGGTTCCAGCCGACGTGCATGCAGCCAACATGAATTACTTCCAGCCCACATACATCCATCCAGCCAATGTACGAGAATCCAGTAATGCAAATGTCCTCCAGTCGACGTACACGAATCCAATAAACGCATCTAAGTATAAGGTCTCGTAGACTCCTTTTGACTTTCATTAAATCCAATAGAATGAAGACAATTATATCCTGAACCTTCATCTGGTCCAGTCAACTCGGGGACATCCCCCATAGACTCATGTCGAGTCAAAGTTGTAGACATGGATTACACATGTCGTATGACTTATATCTTCCTGGACTCATCAAGTCCAGTCGACCGGGGACATCCCCCATAGACTCATGTCGAGTCAAAGTTGTAGACATGGATTACACATGTCGTATGACTTATATCTTCCTGGACTCATCAAGTCCAGTCGACCGGGGACATCCCCCATAGACTCATGTCGAGTCAAAGTTGTAGACATGGATTACACATGTCGTATGACTTGTATCTTCCTGGACTCATCAAGTCCAGTCGACCGGGGACATCCCTCATAGACTCATGTCGAGTCAAAGTTGTAGACATGGATTACACATGTCGTATAACTTGTATCTTCCTGGACTCATCAAGTCCAGTCGACCGGGGACATCCCCCATAGACTCATGTCGAGTCAAAGTTGTAGACATGGATTACACATGTCGTATGACTTATATCTTTCTGGACTCATCAAGTCCAGTCGACCGGGGACATCCCCCATAGACTCATGTCGAGTCATATTGTAGACACGGATTACACATGTCAAGTGAATTATATCCTGAATCTTCATCTAGATCAGTCGACCGGGGACATCCCCCATGGACTCATGTCGAGTCATATTGTAGACATGGATTCCACATGTCAAGTGAATTATATCCTGAATCTTCATCTAGATCAGTCGACCGGGGATATCCCCATGGACTCATGTCGAGTCAAGTGGAAGACGTATCTTTACCCATGTCGTATGACATATATCCTGACCTTCATCTGGTTCAGCTAACTGGGTACTTCCCTAACGGCTCTTATAGAGTCAAGTTCATGATCTTGACCTTCATCTAGCTCATTTGACTGGACACATCCATGATGGATCATGTAGATTCAAGTTCATAACTTGACATTCGTTCGGTTCAATCAATAGGTAGCATCAACGCTCAGGTACACCTACATCGAATGGCTCGACACGCGCATCAAATACTCTCCAAGCCAATGACTCCTTGACTTAGAGAGTAGGGGACAAACTGTACGGGCCAAATTTGGTCCAAGGGTAATTTCGACATTTTGCTCCAGGACCACTACCAAATACACCCCCGAAGCTCTCTAATCAAACCCCAAAGAAATGGCGCAGGCCCAGGCCTACTGAACACCATCACCAGCAACCGAATGATCATCCAAAGGTCAGTCCACATAACGCATTGGCTCATAAACACCATTCATAACCAGCCGTTCCAACCTACAACGGGTAAAAGAAGTAAATATCCCTCATGAAGTCGACCGTTACGAGTGATCAAATGTGATTAAGGACATACCCTCAGGAGGGTATAAAGGAAATGAGGCTTCATGAGGAAAGGGGGGGATCAAACTCTCATAGCTCAACCAGATCCAACTTCTAGCTCTCCTACCCATAGCTTTGGGACATTCTCAAGCTAGCCACTCCTGCCACTTACCGCCCTCACGGCATTCAACGGAATTCAAGGTAACATCTAACCTTGACCTTCCATTTATTACTACATATGTTCATTTACTGACTTGGGCGTCGGAGTGCCCCCGGAACCCACCACACCGGTGGGCAGTACTCCCGCTCACTCTACACCTTTGTTTTGCAGGATCGCTAACGCCCCCAACTACAAATTCTCGATTGTGGACCTCGGGCGAAAACCAGCGTCTACATGTATCCGAAGTATTATTTCACCTACATAAGAAATAAAAATCACAATAAAAATATATAAAACCTAAATTTAATTAATATATTACAAATATGTTAAATTAAGGGGATTAATGAAACTATAAGTGTAAAATAATTAATTTTTCTTTTAATAAATGTGCACTTTTTAGTGTTCATCATTGGGATCATATACCATGGATCTTGAAACTTAACATGTAAATCCTGAGCTGTAATCATAAACATGCATCATAAACTAAAACATAAGCAGAAAATTTGTAAACATAGTTAGTGAATTATAACCATGAGCTGATATCTGTAACATGACATGAGACTACAACCATGACTTGGAACTATAGACTTGAGCTTAAAGATGCAATCATGACTATAAGTACAACACATAGACTTGCATACATGACTGAAATTATACAATGTAAATTAAAAACATGATTGAAAACTGTATACATGATTACATGTATGCAAATCGAAAATATGGCTTAAAACTAAAATATTGAACATGACCTGAAATCCATAAACATGTCTTGAAAATTGAAACATGAATTGTAATTTGAGGGCATGGCTGAAAACTGTATCATGATTTGGAGATCATGAACTGAGAATATAAATATCTAATTCCAAGACTTATACTTAACCACATGCTGAAAAATAGTTGGTCATGGAAACTCACCAGTATCGTAACCTGGGGACGTGAAACCTACTTAGCGGGACCTAGAACAGCGTAAACAGAAGAACATGAGCATGACATGCCTAAAAGGGTCACTGAAAGACCATTAGGCCTGTTGAACTGAGCATACTTGGGATAACTATACATGAGGGAATCACACTCTACTAGTGATTCGAAAACATTTCATTTCAATTGTTCTTGTAAAGCATGTACAGGAAAATATAAGTTGTTAATCATGGAAATCATATCTGAAAACTTGAAACGTGACATGTAAACAGTGAAAACGTGAAAACTAACACTTAATAACGTAAATCGTAACCTGACTCGAAACCACAACCATGACACTCGGATACATCACTCGTGGATTGAAACGAGAATCAAAGTCATGTAAATCGTAAGTTGAAAACTTAAACTGAGATTCATGGGAATCATAAACTGAAATCATATTTCATGAAAATGTGGGCTGAAAAAATAACTCATGGAAACCATGAACTGAAAATATTTAAATCATGGACTTACATACAACATGAAGGAATTGAAACCGAAAACATAACATTTGATTTCAAAACTTACAATTAAAGCACTTGCTGATAAAGTAACTTGTCATGAAAATTTCACAAGTATCGTAACCTAGGGTGTGATACCTACTTAGCTGGACCTAGTACCGCTTAAGCATAGGAACATAAACATGAAAGCCTAATAGGGTCACTGAAATACCATTAGGCCTACTGAAACATGAGCGAACCCAAGATGTTATACATGAGGGTATGGTACTTTACTGGTGGTTTTTAAACCTTATTTTCTTGTAATTTGTTTATTAAAAACTTAAACTGAAAATCATGTAAGAAAATCATGAACAGAGAACATGACTCAAAAACTCATATACAAGTTGCGTGGAAAAGTATAGACTGTAAACTAGTAAATTTGACACATATGAAACGTAAAAACGTCAAATGAAATTCTGTAAACATGATACAGAAACTGAAAAACATGAATTGTAGGCTTGAAACATGAAAAGTAATCTGTGAGCATGACTCATAGGGAACCTAAGCTAAGAACATGCAAACATTACACGTAAAAAAGACGTAAACTATAAATATATAATCATGACATGTGGGGAATGTAAATTGTAAACTCTAAACATGAAATGCAAACTGTAAACTAAAGTCAAAAATTGTCAACATGATTATGAACTGAAAGCATAAACATGATCGAAAAATCATGCTCATGTCTTGAAAACTGAAACATGACTTGAAACTACAACATGTAAACATGAACTGAAAATCGTAACTACACATATGATCTAAATCTGACATCATGACTTAATTATACAATGCAAGCTGTAAACATGTCCGTAAACTGAAAACGTGAAAACATAACATGCAAGATGAAAACATAAATTATAAAATCATAACGTGAAAACGTAAACATGACACGTGCAAAACATAACATGAAAACTATAAACGATAATATGAACTGAAACGCCCGTATGACTTGAATCTATAGACATGACTTGAACTATACACATGATACGTGTTGGTAAACTGTAAACTCAACTTGAAATTATAACATATAAGCATGAACTAAAAATTATACTTTGCACATGAACTGTAAACTGAAGACATAGACTTGACGGTTGTTCACGATGACTATGAACTTGTATAACATGGACTAAAACAGAAAAATCATGAGTTGGAAACACATAATCATAAACAGATATGTGTATTGGTTTAAGCATACAAGCTCGTACGAGATTCATTACCTATTTTAGAATATGTATGAATAAACACCGTTCGAACGGATTTCCTAACTAGTATTTCTATGATGATAACACACAATTGAAAACATAAGTTGTAAATCGTGTACATGTATCGTATTAGTGTAAACTGAAAACATAAACTGAAATCGTTTATACATGACTTGAAACACATTAATTGAAAACATGCATCCATATCTCGTAAAAACATGATTCGTAAACATGTATACATGACTACTAACTTGTAAAACGTAAGTTGTAACTAGAATATAATTGGTGAAACATGAAACGTAGTTTATATACCGTAAATCATGTTTTATAAATCCTAACACATATATCTTAAGCAAAGTACATCACAATGTAAATAACATAAAACGTTAGTATTGAAGTATCCACTCACAGAATCGACGTCTTAATGCTCACGTGCTCGAATATAACTGGAGGGATTCCCCTGTGTGGAATCTATCATGTACTCAAGTACGGTTACCATACTCGAACCTTACAAATCTAAACATGCACGTGAATGTTGCGTGTAATTATGCTGACAAGGAAACCTAAGGCGTTTCCTAACATGCTGAGACGTAACATGAAATAATTATAATTTAAGTCTGGAAACGGGCATTGCGTCGTGACGCCAGTCCGACTCTTGATTTCAACATCCAAAAACTTGGCACCAAAATTATGATTACAAATCATAATCTTAACAACAATAGCATGATTCTTGCTTATTACAAACCCATAGTCATTAGAATCAAACCCCAAATCAAAATTTCATAACATGACAAAAACCCCTAATTTCTAAGTTTTACCCAATCCATGGAAAATAATGTGATTCAATTCAAATCATGCATGTATCATGTTATTAAGCACCTATCTAAGCATGATTAGCTTGCTAATCACTCAAAATTATGAAAAATACATTTGGGTCATAAATGGATTTTAACCCTAACATAAAAAATCCATAACGAAATATAAAACAAATGCTAAAATTGAAGATGAGGGACTTATTTGCTTCAATGGATGCTTGGAAATGCATGAGAATCAAGCTTTTGGCTTAATTTAGGGGGAAAATGGTGAGGGAGTTGAGAGAAAGAAGAAGAAAACAAAGTAGAGGTTTATACATAAACACAACTGTGATCGGTATACGGATCGAGATACCGGTATGCTAGTTCCTGTAATAATTTTTCGAAGACTCCAGATTGTGTGAGACCGGTTTAATGACCAGTATGGCAACAAAGACACCGGTATGCCGGTTCCAAAATACATGTCAAATTACAGGGACATCAATATGTCAGATCCAGAGGCTATGTCAAAGTGCAGGACCAACGGTATGCCGATATAGTGATCGATATAGCGGTTCCAGAACCCTGATGAAGGCAAAATGATGTTGAATGCTCATGGACTTAAATAAAAAATGCTTCTAAATTCTCATGATTTTGAACCGGGGTGTTACACTCATTCCCAACAACCATCAGCCGTGCCTTTCAAAAAAAAAAAAAAAAAATGGCCAACCAGCGGTGAAAAACTACTACTTGAAATAGATGGATTCCTATGCCTAACCTGTTCACACATATAAAATTATAATGAGAAAACTACCCATAAAAAATAACACTGATGTTTTCAATGAACTGTGATGCAACTACTGCAACATTATTGCATTTTGCTAGCATATTCCTAAGCTCCTAAATAACTAAACAGCTCCCAATAATAATGCAGTCTCATATTGTAAAAGAAAAACAAAGAAAAATAGACAAAAAATAATTTACGACCTCACGAGTCATGGACTCAAACCAAGTGAACAAACTGGTGGCAGAACCATTTGGCACTGGTGGCAGAACCATAAGTTGATTCAGCGGGATAAATTTTAATTTTCACATTCTTCATTTTAATAAATAAAGAGCAAAATTATTTCGTTAATAAACTAAACATTTCATTAATTTGAAGTATACACTTTATCAAATTTTCAGATTGATCAATCAGCTATACATGACTTCGCCTCTGTTTGGCAAAATAGGTAAAAGTGTGGTTGGGAAGATTAGAATAGCAAAAGCCATTGGAATTTTGATTTTATAAATTGGAAGAGTTCGTTTTGTTATTAGTAGTGTAGGAAAAGGGAAAAGAATACATGAAAGAAAGGAATTCAATTAGTTATTCATTAAAGTTTCATTTATTCAATGACTAGAATTAGATGAGGATATATAACTCAAAGATATAGAACAAAAATACGTTTATTTGCATCAAACTTTTGTGGGACTCAAGACTTAAGTCGAACAATTATTCAACAGCAAAATAAGAGCTTTAGTTTGGACTACCATAATAGCCTTTATTTTTGCCACTGAAGTGGGGCTTTAATTAGTACAAATAATAATTAATGTACTATAACAGCTATTTTAACAAAAATGTTATATTAACATATGATATTTTAAACATAATCTCAAATAGTTAAATTTATATTCAAGAATATTTGTCTAGTTTCTATACTCGATTATTAATGTATATGTGTTTACTTATTTAAATTAAACTTCCGACATTTAAAATGATCATGTATGCATGTAATAAATTGAGAGGAAATAAAATTATTGATGAACACCAAATCCATGACACGCATAAAGATTTAATTTTAATTTGACAAATGTGACAAGCTCAATCTCAATAATAATAAAATAAAAGAAGAGAATTAATAAGGTTAAATTATTATTATTTTTTTAAATGATTAAAAAAACAAAAAAGTTAGAGGAAGAATTGATCAAAGAAATATATTTCAAATGTACCCAGATTAACATATTCATCTTATTATTAATAAAAAATTTTCATTAAAAAGATTACATTGATACCAATGAAAAAACATGAGAATAAATGCATCAAAATTATTAAATTGCACATTAATTATTGAACTTAGTTATAAACTTATAATAATTGTTAGAAGAATGCATCTAAATAATAAGCGTGTGTTTGTTGTATTATCGCACCATCCATGTGCTACTTGTTTCTATTTACATAGTCAACTCTACTCCACGTGAAAAGAATGCAACTAAATAATCCCGTGTTATATATAAATCCAAAAATTTTCGGTTTATCGATCACATGAATGTCCAAACTGTGTTAATTTCTCAGCTATTAAAATAATAATATTTTAATAACAATGTAATATTACAATTCAATTACATTTAAATTATTATCACTATTTATTAAAAAACTCAACACAATCAAACCAATTAATTACATTATTTCAATGTTTGTTTGAAGGGGGAAATCACTTTTTCTGGTTT
Organism: Zanthoxylum bungeanum; assembly: GCA_019454045.1. Classification (NCBI taxonomy): domain Eukaryota; kingdom Viridiplantae; phylum Streptophyta; class Magnoliopsida; order Sapindales; family Rutaceae; genus Zanthoxylum; species Zanthoxylum bungeanum. Next base: position 151,373 of record SKCR01035484.1, read on the forward strand.
AGATTCGAAACTGTCTGAAAATTTGAAAAGTGTTCGCTGGTCCACCATAATATAATGTAATGTTCGAGAGTTAAACGAAAAATGACATCACAAGGGCAAAAGAGTCATTTGATATACCATTGAGGACCGTTGTTATTAGGATAAAGTCACTTTTTATGCCCGAAATTAAGTGAAAGTTCAAAACTACCCAAAAATTTGAGATAAATTCATCGGTCCACCCAAAACTTAAAAAATTGTATCGTTATCCTCACAATATTTAATAATGTTCGATTTTTATTGATGTAATAGAGATATTTTGGCTATTTAACAAGCTGCATTAAAGAAAAAGAAAATTAAAATTATAGGTTAAAATGATTTTGGTAAATAAAATATTTTCCATTAAAATTATTTTTTGAAAGGAAAATATTTCCCTGTATTTTTCGCAATGATCCGGATCTGGAAATACCTAGGTATGTAAAAATATTTATGACCCAAGTAGCGAAATTCCAGACCCGCATAGATATGGATCCAAGCAGGTTCGGAATTAGACTTGATCCAGAATTTTTATTAATTTATATTTTAAAAATAAAAAATACGAACATAATATAATAGAATTAAAAAATTCAAAATAAAAAATAATGAAATTAAAAATTAATATAAATTACAAAATATAAATATAAATACAAAATAAATATATATTTTTTAATTTTTAATTAGTTATTTATTATTAAATAATCGAAATTAAATAATTTGTCTTTTATTTGGTTAAAATTGTCATTTTAAGTTTCAATTGAATGATCTTTGCTTAAAAAAAAATAAAAAATAAAAAATAAAAAATAATAGAATTAGTCAATATTATTATTACGGTGGAAAATGATTTTATAAGTTTAGGATGAACCGACGAACACTTTTCAAGCTTTCGGATAATTTCAAACTTAAGCTTAACTTTGGACGGAAAAGGTGATTTTGCCCTTGTTTGATCATGGAAGATTAATACCAACAGGGCTACTTTTGCTGTTCAAAAAGCAAGAGATCGAATGTCATGGTGTTTTACAATCATTGCATTCAAATCTTTTTCTTTAGCTTCAGATTTCATTGAAATTTAGACGTACAAATATTATAAAATTCAAAATGTCTTAATGTTTTCCAGCAATTCAACATGGAATTGCTCCAAGTTCTCTCATGCTTCTTGAGTTACTACTACAAAGAACTCGGCGTTTCATAAACAAAAGGACATAATACATACAATACATATCAGATACTACTGATAGCGAGTGTTTGTGTGCAACTAGTGACGAGTGAGAGTGCGAGAGCGAGAGGACTCGTTGATTAATTAGAGTAATGAAAAATACATAATTAGCATTTCCATGCCATTAGACAAAATAACTACACAATTACGTGGCAACAAGGCCATCATGTTGAACCAATTCAAGATGTTGGGGGTCTCGATAAATATAACTTAATTTTTCCTACAGACATACTGAATGATAATAGTAATACAACCTAACTGAATACGCCTAGGTAGAAGCTTTACTAGCACTTGATAAATAAACATTTATATCAAAAGCTGCAAGGCGCACCTGAGATGGGTGCAAACACTGGGAATTAGATCTATAGTTACAATAATACAGGCTCCAACATTTGATCTTCATAATTATGACGATCTTTGCGCTCCCCATAGGATATAAACCTGTCACAAATAAAAATAATTTGAAACTATGTTGCAAAAAAGTCGAACTACATGAAGAAAGAACATATCCACAACAAGATGTGCAGTTATCTCGTGATATCTCGTCCTAATGCTATTTACAGAAATTTATCATCTATCCCATATGAGTGGAAAGGAGCTAGAAAAGTAAAGAAAAAACTAGAAAGTTAGATAACATTGTTTCAAGCACAGGCCTTGACGAGGATTTGAAGGTAAACCCTGATATTGCTAAAATTTTCACGGTTAATGATTAGAAACAGGTTTTGAATAACAACATTCTAAAGAGTATCTAAATTGCACCAAATCTGCATAGAATTAATTGTAACAAGACTTGCATTATTGGTAGAGATCATTGGTAGCCGAGTTTAAAATCAAAGGCCCCATTTCTAATAGTAACACCCCTACAGATCTGTTATGACTATGAAATGCAGGATCACCCGAGATCACCCCCATCTTTGCATTTGCAACACTTTCCACCACCGTGCAGATTAACCATTTCCACTGACATTGTGTGATAAACGACCAAGCTATTTCTCTAATTAATGAAAACATATCAGGAAAATGTGATAATTTGCCGCCCTATAAATACAAAGAATGACCAAATTTATCCGCCAGTTAAGCTAGCACAGTAGAGTAGTATAAGGCAGCTAAGCAGCTTTGTCTCGTTAGATTATAGAAATACTAACAACCAAAAAGCAGAATTAAACTTCTCACATACACGCAAATAAACTAGAAAGAAAATTATGCAGCAGCCATGAAATTTACTTGCCTAATCCGTGAATATGCTCATAAGATCATTTGGGGCCCACTTTTGCATTATCCACAAATTCCAAACTTGGATCCTCCTTCAATCTGTTAGCATTTTTATCCAAATAGAGGTTTCCATGGTTCAAGTTATTCAATGGTGATTCATATTCATCTACTGCAAGCCGGCTTGGAATGCAAGACATTTTACCAATGAACCCAAAATTTCTTAGTGACCCTAGATCAAACACTTCACCTAATTTAGCACCATAGGAACCCTGGATATCAGCAACACTAGGCACAAGTCCAGGCACTTGTCTGGCAGCTCTAAATGATATGGTCGAGTTTTGAACTTGCTGATTAGGGCTATTGTCAGCAGTTGCTGAACAAGATGATGCTGAAGGGGAAAGGGAACCTGGGGCTGAGCAGCCAGTAAGAACACCTGTAGTTTTCATGTCACCATCAGCGACTTGCCTCCCCATATTCAATGAGGAATTATTTGACTGACTTGAGAGAAGGCTATAGTCAATGACAGGATTCCTATTAAAGCTGCAGCCCTGATTCACAGAAGCTGGACTATTTCCTGCCCGAAAACTGGCTGATGACTGAGAGGGGACTACAAGGCAAGACGGCTGTACATTAATTGAACGGCTGGGCTCAGATAGTGTAGACTGCTGCTGTGATTGTTGGTTCTGTTGTTTTTGCTGCTGTTGACGCTGCGGCTGTTGCAGTATATCCATCAGCATGGTACTATTTTGGGGATTCAACCCTCCAAGACAGCTACTGGGAGCCACTGCACCAAGGTTGTTAGATGGCCATACTCCAAACCCTGTAGATGTATCATCAACAGATATTATGGATTGAGGTAAACTTTGTGAAACATTGGATTGACATTTTACTAATTGCTGACCTAAAGCTGCACCATGTTCAGCGGGAATACACTTGGGTCCTTGCAAGGTGGCTTGTAGAAGAGCTGGCTGGTCTACTGCTGTAACTAGACTACCTGTAGGATGACCTAAAAGTTCAGCATGCAGAGCCGCTAATGTTTGTGGAGGAATTTGACCAGAGGCAGCCAAAGCTTGGATGTCGAATCTTCCAAGTGAACCAAGTTTCACATTTGTTTCAACAGGGGAACAGTAAGAATTCAAAATTCCACCTTGTTGACTTACTCCATTTAACCTTTTTAAATATAGTCTGAATTTCTGCCAATTGATTTCATGATAAGTAAAAAATCTATACATTTTAACATACAAAATAACAAAATACAGCTGACCTACTAAAACTCTCATCCATTGTATTAGAAGCATCGTGTAAGGATTTTCATATGACTGCAACTATAGATTAACAATTCTCGCCCTCCCAATCATGGGTCAAAAGACTCAACACTGACAGCGCACGTGCGATGCTCATGCACACACCCAGACACACAAATGCACCAAAAAAAAACCTTGGCATGAGTAGAGATCTATTAACTTTTAAAAAAATTTGTAGGGTAGGGCCGGGCTCCATGCACATGATCGAAAATGCATGTCAGTATATGTAGAAGGAGCTGGTGAATGAACATGCACCAGATAGTTGGTGCGGCATTAACACATAAAGATGATTGTGTCATTTCAAGCGACAACCATGGAACAAAACATTCAAGGAGTGTCGGCTAATGTTTTTGAAACTCTGTTTTTTTTATAATCTGTTTTTCAAAATGAAAATTGGTGTTTTCAATTTGCTGGTTCCATATTTGAAAATGTGTCTATCATATTTTGAAAATGAAAACAGTGAAAATATGTTTATGTACAATTACTTTAAAATTTAGTAGTTTCCCATAAATTAAATATTGTTCATTTTTATTTTTCAAAATGAAAAATTGCATTTGTAAACTCCCTCTTAACTACCCAAAAACTTACAGATGGTTGCGGTAAGTTACGATCAAGTATGTTGACGCCTATAAAAAGATCCAAGACAGACCTTATGAACTTTATGGATCTATCCATATTGAAATCATACTATTTGGATG